>QYTT01083620.1:44219-67052 GCA_006980735.1 Dasypogon diadema
AGCTATTCAACGGAACGAGAAATTGTCGTATATGGTGCGTACGGTAGCTTTTTTCATCATTTCTAGTGCTTCTCCAAGACGTTTACGATAGCGAGATGTTGTCGTTGTCGTTCTAGTGCTGAAGGAATTTCATGAATGATTGAACGTTGGTGGTGAGACCTTACGTTATCACGTAAGCGTCTTATGGTATTATTACACGTATTGGAAACTTCCCAAAAACTGCAACTGTTTCAAGGGGAGAAGTTGTTGAATGTATTTTGTTTTTCTGAGTAATTCTGGGGACTGAGGTAACTGTGCCTGGATGATGTTCTATGCTAGATCTGTTGACAGATTATTTGCAAGGAAAGCCGATAGGGGTAGAAGCAAATCAGCCAGCGCAGGGAACGGAAGGATACTGTCTTCACTTGTTCCTCAAAAATCTTTTCCCATCACCCGTCCCATCACCCGTCTAAATTTGGCGATGGTTCTAGACAAAAGTTCCATAGCCTTTTCTCCGAGGAATTGTCTAAAAAAATCGTTCGATAAATTTAGGTAGGCTTATTCTTCTAGGACTCCATTTGATTTTATATATTATTACTTGTTATGAAGCTGTACGCAATGGTTCGGAGCCACGAAAGTCTCTAAATAACTAGCTTTTGTGAGCCATTTGGTTTCCTCAGTGTACTTACAAAGGCGTTTTCGAGCCATAGTGGTCCTGCCGGTGCCCTAATACATTCCAAACAATATGATCGTAACGACCATCTGGCGACCTGTTGTTAATACTGTCGTTATGATACCTATCTTCAAACTCTCACAATTCACTCGTTCTGAATCCGTTCGTAAGCCAAAATAATTCATCTTACTTATGAATACACTTTTACCTTTAAAACTATTACCAATTCCAGAGTTTGGAAGCAATACCCAAATATCTACCCTCATCTATTTTTTTCGTTCTGGAACCATTCGTGAGTCAGACTGGATTATCATCCGAAATTATGGGTTCTTGCAATACGTTCTTCTTTATTATTGTGTTTTTGGCTAGAAGAATTTCTATTGCTTCCATCAGAGCAGTAGAGGAGCCCCCAGTCAACAATTACACGTGGTGGCTTTTCGGTTGAATCGATATCTCATCATACGAGTAGACATGTAGATTTTCCTGCATTATGTACCAGACGATTACGCTTGGACCACTAGTAAATTCTACATATACCGTCGTTAATATAGATATGCAGTTCTCAAGTAAACCAGTAGGTCTGTGCAGGTAGACCAGAACATCAGCGTATAGATTTACATTGGTATCAACTAAAGCAGTCGTCTAGTGGTTGGTGAGAAGGCAAAACCGGAAAGGGTCGAATATGAAACCTTGTACTAAGTCAAAACTTTGGGAATTTAGACAATAACATGTTATGATTCATGAAATCAAATATTTGAAAGCCCAGTGAGATGAGCTTTAGGGATGGATTCTAAGGTTCACCTACTGATACCACTTTAACATTTTATTTAATGCTGCTTGCGGTTTCCTTGAAATACTTTCACTCTTATAACCCTCGATAATTTCTGCTGGATCACTCGCTGATTCCTGTGTCTTGATACAGGTCATGTTCTGCCTCAATAATGGATCGTTCCAAAACTTCACAGCAGAAGACAGTTCATTTTCTTCTGTAAGGAACTCACATTTCTGTTTAATAACGTCAGAATGATGGTCAAGTGATATCTCTCTAGTTCTCAGCATATTATGTGATAAAATTTTGTGGTTTGTTTTCTGGTTCTTTTCTGGTTCCTTCTGATTCTTTTCGTTTATGGAGCTTACTCTATGAAATAATGGAAGTGTCAAGCCAATTCTGCTGAAATGCGCTATTAACTTGGATGTAAGTATTTCTATTCTAATATGTTTGCCATCACTTAAAAGACAGAAAGGTTACGTACTTTTTCTAAATGTTTTAGAGTCAATGGGTTTCTTATACCCGTGTTTAGTAATAATAACTTCACTTCTATCTCCAAAGATATCTTGTAGTATCAAAGTGAATATCGTCTGACTGAGGTGAAACATAAAAGCATAAATTTCATCTGTTTCATGCATCCGAAAATCTTAGAAGTAGGAAATTACCTCTCCCAAAGTTTCTGCAGTTAAAGACTCGGTATTAATTTTTTATTCTCCTATAAGTTTTGGTAGTATCGAATTTGTTACTGATAGTATTATCAACTTTGTCAAATTTAATAGTAAATCTTTGGAGGTCGCAGAAAGCACAGAAGGCGTAGCTAATGGTTGAATAACGTAGAAAGAAACTCTAGCGAAGTATAAGTAAGTAACGAAGATAATGGTTGAGACAGCTAAAGTTCTTCGAAGGCTTAATTTAACCAACGATGGCGTTAATAATGAATGAAGGTTATTTAATATAGAATAGGTAAAGGGCGTCTGGAATATTTGGGTATCAAACAATTTTTTACGAATATTTTGGTTTTTGGACAGCCAGTTGAACCAACGAACTATTCGGAAGTGTTTCCTTCACTAACAACAACAGTTTTCCATTCACAATGGTAGAGAAGAATCTCTTGGTAGACGCTCTACAGTTTTATTACCCTTCCTACAGTGTGACCAGTCCTTAGTTTTTTTTATGGTGAAATTAAAGCTCAGCAAATACTCTACGATGCCAATGATGCTATGCGTGGACTTTGCCTTGGCCATGGGAATCGGGGAGAAAAGAGATTACGGAGTCCAGTCAAGGTATCACATTCTACTTAAGTAACTGTGATCTACATCAGACGGGGAAAATAATAACTTATATCCTATTCCACTTTCGTACCATCGTGCTCAAGAGTGTTTCTCTTCTAAACTTCATTGATCTGCTCCTGATGATTGTTTAAAAGCAAGATGTAGTAGCGTGCAAACACTACGTTCATACCATAAATTTCAATTTTTCATACCACCTTGTCCAAATAATCATTCCATTAATTTTTCATCGTCGTTTTAGAAGAATACATAACCATAAAAATAATTAGAGGCAGAGACATACTTAAAAAAAATTTGTCTCCCTGATTTACAATAAACGAGATTTTAACCTTTTCCAAGACCCCTAAAAACAGAATCTGAAAAGGGATTTGTTGCGTATGAAACCTGAAACTTCCATTGTAACAATTTCAGAAAATTGAAGCCGAAACAGAGCAAGTATCCTCTAAACGAACTCCTATTTGGAAATAAACCTTTAGCTTCTTGGACCTTTTTTTAATTCCATTGGGTAGCAGGAGAAAACGCCGGAAAAATTCCATGAAAATTTTGTGGCAGCAGCTTTTGTTTTTTTTTCTCCATTAATTTTAAAGGGCATTATGTCCATTTACCAGCACAAGGTTTTGTTAATTGGACCGTCCTTAAACCTTCCCAGGGCTTCTTTTTGTTTGAAAAAAAAAATTCAGGTCAATTGTAAGGACATTCCAATTCCACATTAACATGAAAAGTACTATATAAATGTGTCAAGCTAAAAGGCCAATCGTATTATGTAGCTAACCTAAAAAGGCTAAAAAGGTCCTGCAAAAAATCATAGGCACGGAACACCCCGCTCCAGGTGCTTTTAGCTGTCGTCGGAAAAGATTATTGCAATAATGAAATGAAAAAATTTAAAAAAAGGGAAATTTTTACGAGGTTTCGTTAAATCAATCGATTTTCACAAGCTAAAGAATTTATGAATAACAAGGACGCGCTGACACGATTTTTCCACTCTCTTTTTGTATTCCCCGTTGGGTGTCTACTGCATTTCCAGGGCACGTCATTAAAATGTGATCAATACCGCAGATTCTGTGCCTCCATACCACTGCTGTTGCAGCGTTCCAGCATTAAATAAGTTCTGAATGGGTAGTTGGGTAGAGCTGGTGGTAGGTAGTGCGGTTGAAAAGGGCCCTTTTAGGAGCAGATATCTTTCGCTTTTATAAAGCCGAGTCTAGAAAGGTTATTAAATCATGAAGTGAAAGGATATAATTGGAACCTTATAAAATCGGGTAAGCAGCCCCTTACAATGAATGAGACTGGGAAAAAGGATCTCTTTGTGAAATATACACGCTTTTCAGGATACTCGTAATTTTTATTTAAAGGAACCGACTTTCAAAGTAAGTCATTCACTTTGGCTTTTCCGCTTTCACTAAAGTGTGAGACATTCAAGATTTTGCATCTATGCTGATTACAGGATTGACTTCCACGCTCTTTACATCAGAGTATCCAACCCTTATCAGATGAGGAATTAGGTATAAGCTTTATATTTGTGGACTTTAGCTGAGGCACTTCAGCTTTGTACGAAGTGCCCTCGCATTCTGTATAAGGACAGAGAATTCGATCTCTCCTTTCTTATTGTGTAATATTTTATTATTCTTTAGCTTTATTTTCGTGCTACTTTTACTACTTTCGTATTATTTTTGTACAACATTTTGTGGTAATTCTTAGCCTGAAAATAGTAGCCCAGGCTATCTTAAACGTTAGAGTGAACTGTGTGTTTTTGCTGGCGAACAGGTCACCAACTCAACTCCCCAGTATTTTTTCTTTGGCAATTATTAGTTATGTTGTCATCTTCCTCAATTTAATGCATCTCTTTCAGTGCATCGTTTCTTAGGGTGATGTCGTAAAAAATGACATAAACATTCTATCTTCATCTCATCTTCACTTCAAAGAGGATTTTCCTTGTTGCAATAGTCTTTGGAGGCTGAAACAGAAAATACAGCTCCCCTATCGTGAATATTGAATTGTTGCAATTCTTCTTGTGTTTCCAAAAATTACTTTTAGTACTTCCAACTTTTGAAAAACCTCTAAGGCCTAGGTAGTTTTCGTCCAAAACAGCTGTGCGAATTCATCGATCACGGTAAGTGTGTATTCGTAGTTCAAGGAAATATAAAGGACGGTACGAACCTTGGATTCACGGGCTCGGGAATTCTGAGGTACTTAGGTGAATAATCTTCTTGTATAGCCACTTCTAAACTTGATCTTCCACAATTATTTCTCCTAAAGGCCATAAACGTTTAGATGCGTAATATATTAGCGTGCCAAAATTTCGCGAATTCAAATAGCTCCCTATAAAGATCAAAATGGTGTCACTGGCTCACTTAAACTTTTTAGAGCATACAAGATCTCTCTTGACGAAATGTTAAAGTCCAGCGTATCTTTCGGTTATCTTCCTAAAGAATTGAGAGCAATAAGAGTGGTTTTTATACTGAAAACACGAAATAAATTGAATAATGAAACCAAACTTTACATATACATTAATTTCACATACTTCTAATGTCTATCAAGTAATTATTGACCAGCTGCATACAGAAAAATTCCTTCGTAGCTACCCCTCAATACCAATCGATTTACCTACCAACCCGGTAGAACCATGCTGCAAAAGTCTAATAGACATAATAGTCGATAGAATTTTAGCAGACAAGAAGGTTTCGTTCTCTTAATTGGGTTATTTCTAGGATTAACTTTCGTATGATCATCTCCGAGGCTCTCTGGGGTTTATACACATGCCAAAGAATTGTTAGTTATAAGTAAAATGAAACACTTAAAATGTCTATACCCGCATTGTACAAAGCTACCACGTAAACTACCACCCAAAAGATCCTCGATAAGGTTCAGAGGATAGCTTCCAACCTTCAAGTTTTGCTTACAAACAGTCGTTGAATTACTTCGACGTATTACTACTTGACCTGTTAAAATTTCTCCTCTTTATCATTATCTACGCCGGTGGCCGAGCGGGCTGAGGCGCACATCTGCAGATTTTCTACTCTGTTGGCGTCGGTTCAAATCCTCAAAGAGATAGAAGCAATTATCCTGGACAGCTGGATCTGGTAACATTCCATGAAATTAATGGCAGGAGCTCTTTCTCAGAGAAAAAGAGATATGAGCGCCAGAACCCTACTTCCAATGCAAACCGCTGAAACCCATCTTTACGATAATATATAGCAAATATGTTGTTATGGGTATCAAGAGTTGCTGTGGAGGAATCTTTGAAATAATGTTATTGAAAATTGAAATTTATCTGTCTCTTCATTCTTATTTTATTAAGGATGACAAAGACCTATTCCCCCTTCCAAGAGGGTAATCGTGGCAGTCATTACAGAAATAATGTATAACTTGCTTGATGTAGATATAATATAGGTGTAAAGGAAGTGGAAATGATTCCTAACAGTAGTGCCGTCATTGATAGAGCTTTACCATTGTGGAATGACTAGTTTAATGGTATTCATTAATCTGTACATCTATGGCTAATTCTTTTCTTCCAACTTGCTTCATATTTTATGTCAAAACCATAAACGGAACTCACTTTTAATCCACTACCTCAGAAAACCAAAAATACTTAAACATTACCTCAAATTCTCTCAACAAATTTTCGAAAATCCCAGCCATTCCACTCAAGTCCTTCACTGGCTAATATCCATAATCTTTCCGTTTGCATCACAAAGTAATAACTGGAAACCACCTGCCCCATTACAGAAAATCTCTTCTTGAAAATCATTTAACTTAGATGAAATCTTTCGACCTATAAAATCGTAATTTGGCAGAGTCTTACAAGATCACCTGAACGCTACCCATACCACTTTTTAAGCGAAAAACCTCTTTACCTACGGAAAGTACTTTCTTAATCTCCCCCTATTCCCGTGGCCATTTGCTAAAAATGGTGTCGTTTAAATGCATTCTTGGAACGATGCTTAAAAGTGCATAAGCCATACCGAGCTAATGTTGAGGAAAATTGAATTTCTTGTTGATGGCGATGTGCAAGTGGTGCGATGGGAAAAATTTATAACACCAGCTTATAAGGTGTTGCCTGGCGAAATATTTAGCAGTTTAGCAGTTTTGAGGGTAGCTTAAAGGAAGATGGTTTCACTACTTCCAACGGGAAGGAATTTGTAATAAATAATAATTGTGTTCTGGTGGATAAGATGGAAAGATTGATGGAGATTACTATGGGAAAAATTTGAAAAAACAGCAGGAATTATATTCTTCAGTTACTTTCCCACGCTTTGTTGAATGGGTTTGCCTTTTTAGAATCTGTATTAAGACGAAAGTCTTACACTTATCCCATCAGAACTATTTGAAACTTTAATCTTCCTTTCGGACACTATTATCCACTCCCTAGGGGGAGGAACATATCATGTAACACTTTACCTGTCAAAGGCATTGAATGAACTCCCCAAAGGAGCATCAAGCTCAACACTCAGGTGATGTACAATTCCTAGAAAAGCTAATATAACAAAGGACTTTGACTGATGCATTCAGAGTCCCTGTCCAATTACTTAAACCTCGCCTTTATTTTTCCATCTATTTCCACAAATTTCTTTCTCTAATTAAATAAAAGCTGATTGGAGTGGTAAGAACCATTTTACATAGGTTTAAAATGGGTCATAAAGTTTTGATCATCGCAGCGATAACGTTTAGAATCAACGACGCTGTAAAACCGTTTTATAAGCTTAGTCGGGATCAGATATAGTTGTCTTTTTGGTTCTTTCTGAGATGTAAATGCTTCGGCGTCTTAACGACTTGATGAATTTAGTGAAGTCGTTTTAGTTTAGGGTTTATTTTCGTTGATGGGGTTGTTTTATGGAACCATTCATGAATGTTTCGTTAATAGTTGTTGAAAAAAATTTTCCTGTACATTTATTTACTGTAAAAGTTTTTATTAAACACACTACCGTCAAAAATTGTGTGCAATTTGTGTTATTAAATAGTTTCTTATTATGCGGACGTTAATACTTTGCGTGCTGTGCGGGTCACCGGTGACCCCCATTTAAAAACTCTCTCTGGACTAATGCATTTTAAAATGTAGTTCTCTCACAAAGAGTTTTATGCTAAGTGTGGCATTCAACGTGATAATGAAAAAGTTGGGGTTATGAAAAAGGCATTGGCCCCTAAGGAAGGTAAAGAACAGTTCGACAACAGACAAACTATTACCCACGCCACTGCTGTGCGATGGAAGATTTTTTAACACGTTGACTGCCGTGCCGGTCACCGGTGACCGGCATTTAAAAGCTCTCTCAAGACAAAGGTATTTTATCATATAGTTCTCTCACGAAAGCTCTTATGCTAATTGCGGCAGTCAACGTGTTAAAGAAAAGGCAACTGTAAATTCTTAGAGCGAATGCAAGGACTATGACTGTTTGGATTGTCGGGAGAGCTCGTGTCAACAATTATATGGACATTGGGGATTACCCTTATTATCTCAACCATGGAAATATAATTTAAAAAAGTGGGATTGAGATACTCATTCCGTAAACCCTCGCTTAACGCATTTCATATAGTTTGGATGGATCAAAAACTTAGCATTGTGCTGATGCTGGACTCTTCTCAAGAATATGTGTATACAAATGATATTGATATGGAATCAGTAGGCCCAGTTGCAATATTCATGAACCAAACGACTTCTTCACCTGCAGATATGATTAACCCAGCGATGTATCGCCAAAGAAAATTTTGACACGATTCATATTTCCAATGATGTTGTTTAGGGGTCAGTTTTGGGCCCTTTACCTTTTGAAGTGTTATGATTGCTCATCCTTAAGAATTGTAGATAAAGTACAAACCAAATTAACATTGAAGCTGGTTTAGATGCTTTTATCAGTGAATCTTAAATTCTCTTCAGTGTACACTAAATAAAGCAAATGTGAGCCTCAAGATGGGATATCACAAGAATATTAATTTTGTAAAGAAAATGTCATCCGAGTTCAAGGCAGCGACGTCCACTTAAGCTCATTCCATCTTTAGTCAAAGCACAGTGCCTCACACGTGCTTCCGTCATTCCGAATGAGCAAATCTGGTGAAATTAATGTCGCCTATCTCTAACATCTCCGCATTGTTCTCCAGTACGTGTTCACTTGAAACTGACAGCGCAACATTCAGGGCTTAAGCATAACGAAAAAGACGGGACAAAATATAAGGAAAAAATCCCCGACACCGACGGTGAAACATAAATTAGTAATGAGCTCTCATTGAGTTCAGAGGACGAGTGACTGCCAACCTTCGAGGTACGGTATGGGGATATATCTGGAAGATCCAGCAACTGTCGTCGTTATCAGACTAATCTTGGGATGTTCATCTCTGACGTAAACATGTGTTTTCTCGTCTCTCATGACTGCTTCTTAGCTTTTTTTTTCCACGGCGTCTTGGCTGCGTTGTCTTCGGTTCTCATCTCATGTGCGTGATAAATGACAAACATTTGGATAATTTATGGTATCATAATTTTATCTGTTCCTAGTTGCACATACATACACACATAGCGAACTGGCATCCGCACCCCTCCCCTCAGCTTCAAAATGTCTCACACAGTCTGTGCTTCTAAGCACTTATCACACATCGGTAAGACGGTAAGACACTTCCCCGCTGAAGGTGCCCGACACAATTTTTAGCATCGCATTTAATGTACTTATATGTCCCGAACTCCTTAGGGACCACGGAGTGTATCCTTCCAGTGCTAAGTTTATCCATCCTGGGGACGGACATTTTTAACAGAGATATTTGATCAGAGCGTGTTTGTTAATTTTGTCCCAAGATAACAGCACCTTCGTCAACCGTAAATGAAGGGGCACACTTAAGATGATGTCGGCCTGAGGGGTTGATTTTACCGGGAGAAATTTACACTTCCGTGTTAGGGATGATAACGTCTTGTAATAAGTGACTGTAATTGAACCCATAGACATAACAATAACAAAGGTTGGCATGCGCTGGGATAGAGTAGCCCCTAGGGGTGGTGGTGGGTACAAGATAGTATTTTTGAAACGGATCTGGCTGTTAACTATTGACTATTAATAGAGTCAGGGCTGTTAAATTACTTAAAAGGGTGATAATTGGTGGAGATATAAATGTGACTGCGACTTAACCTGTTTGTTCAGGGTACATGAAAGGAGCCGCTCTGGTATGAAATCCTTTTATAATGTTATTAGTTAGCTCCAGAGTTTAGTAGTCATCAAGGTCGTTATAGGTATGGAATTTATCTATTTTGGGAAATCTTAACTTTTCATAAATGGAGTGAGTGACAGATTCTCTTGTTTAGTTTGAATTGAGGTCAATGTAGATAAGGACTGTTGTTGTTACGGAAGGGATGGAAATAGGAAGTTCATCTTATCATACCTTGATAAGTAGTGGCTCCACATTCGTCAGAATTGGTTAGGAGCAAACATCCTTCTAGATTCTTAGGAACTTTTGAAGTAGACGCTGTCGTATTGGTGCTTGAAAGAGGGTTCGTTTTTTGCAAACTACGAAAACATTTCATCACAAAAACGTTTATTTTGAAATTTGTCTCTCTGCTTGGAGAATTTTTCATAACACTCAAAAGAGTTTTGAGGAGGAAATAATCTATTTTTATACCTCTTGTGAACAAAAATCAATTTAATCCACCAACGTCATACAGCCCAAATTTGATCTTTTGATTTTGCCGAAATGATTTTATTTTATTAAACGCAATTTTAGATTCTCAGAATTACGACATTTTGATGGATTTTAAATTGTATCTATTACTAGAAACAGAAATCCCTTTGGTTGTGTTTATTTTCATCTAAAAGTGTCCATTGCTATCAGGGTAAAAGGAAAAGGAAAATTTGTGTTAACCTTACAAATGTTGCAAATCAGTTTTTAATCGTTTGTGTAAAATTTTATTTTGTAGCATCTCAGCTCGCAAGTAGAACTGTCTCAACTACTGGTTCCCAAATATATCATCGTGTCATTTTTATATTCGACCATGGGCCAACAAAAACGTAAATCAACAGAACTATACCAAGGGTAAAAGCTAATTTTATTAAGCTCAGCTTTGGACAAATCCTCAAAAACATAGGAAAATTACTCACCAAAGCCCTCAGGTGTTCTGTTCCTTAAACCAATACAAAATCCACTGAAGTTAGAGAATACCTTGGGCTTTCTCTTTGCCTCTGTCCAGCTTTCTAACAGCCTATCGAATGACTTACAAGAAAACGCGACATGGATAACTGATTTCAAATTCTTAGAAGTCGTACGATTGCTTTTTCTCCAGCACGAATAAAAATAATTGTATAGAATAGATGACAATTAGTGCACCTGCAATACTATCCAGATCTCTTTCGCGTCGTTCTAAAGAGATCCCGTGGCTTTACCTTTTTACCCATCCTGGCCTAATCAAACAGGACTTTGTAGTACCTTGGATTAACACTGTTAAATTTTAGCCTTCTTGAGCTAGTTGGGATTATAACATCGGCATCTATTCGAGTGTTGGATGATGACTTCATGAATAAGTCCAAACTGCTGACCGACTCCTGAAGATATTATAATTTAACTAAAGTTCGCTCCAGTATTCGTGAGATGGACTCTATGCTGGAACCAGAACACAGTCATTGCTTCTGAGTTCGCGAATTACTGACGGCGCTTCTTCCTGACCTTTTCAGCACATATTAGTTGGGGGCCCTAGCAGGACTAGGAAAAGAGTAGGAAAAGGCAGTTTCCAATTGGCCCCTTGAAAGGGTTTGCGCCAGCAGATAACCATGAAGAGATAAATAATATAGATACTTGAGCGAGAACGCTGTATCAACCATTCACCACTCTCACCCCAAGTCGTTGGTCTACCATAATATCGTCACGAAGATACCATAAGAATTTAAGATCTCGCAGAAGAATAAATGTGCTTGTTCACAAGGAGTGGAGCAAAACACCCGGACCCGAAAGAGCTAATGGCCAGTTATCATCAGATTCTATTTATTCAGGTTATGAGTACTTTGTTCACACTCATATACTGCTTTCGCTTTCAATCTCCAAAAAACGTACCTGAATATTCCCTGTTCCCTTTAATTTAAATATTAAACAATATATTTCAGATAAACCCTTAAAAAACTTTAATGCTCCCAGAATTCCTATGAAATTCAATCCTAAAACGCAGCGGTAAACACAGGCATCAATCTTGTAAATTCGTACAAAATCTCATTAATAAAGAAAGTTTAAAGGTAAAATCCTGGTCCCCATAAAATATTTTCATGTCTAAAGGGACCACAACCCTCCATCTTTCCGGGTTCTGTTGTTGTTGTTTTTTTACCCGGAAAATGTCAGTGATTTAAACAAATATGCCATAGCGATGGTTTCCGTGAAGTATTTCTGACAGATTTCTACCCCTTTACAGATCTCTTTTTTTCTGCAAATATATCCGCCTCAAAACGTGAACTCCTTCTAACATTGGGTTACCTGTCTGGTGGGTGTAGGGGCATATTAAACCTCCCCCCGCCCCCCGCCCTCAAAGAAAAAACATATCCACAACCCTGTAATGTCTGGCAAGGTATTTGCAAAGTGGCTGACCCTCATTAAGGATTCATGGACCAAAAGTATTTATTTTCGGAAAATGTTGAATTTTTTAGGCATTCTCTGGCCATTTCTTTTTGTGTCTACCTGTAGTGAAAGTCACAGCGGCCTCGTGTATACTGGGAGGCAGGATATAGGTTAGAGCTAAGAGCCTTATAAATGGCCCTTCATTATGAATGAAATGGGATCAACAGGAATGAGGTCGAACGACCCATTAAATTGATCGCTGGTCATTTAGATGTTCTGTTAAATTCCCACAAGGATTATGTCTTGAACTGAACTGCCAGCTTAATAAGGCGGGTACTTTTCATCCTTGTTGAGGGTACTTTAAAATACCTTAGAAAAACAAAAAAAAGTGGGAGTATGCACAGAAAATCGATTTTAGACAAACAGAATCACTGTAATTAAGGAAACAGGTGAAATCCACTTTTTATCTCTGTCATATCCCGTCGGATGAGCCTTTTTCCACACTTATATCTTGCCCATTATCTGAGTATCTTAAGTTGGCACTGTCTTTCCGTTTACTTTTCTCCTGAGGGTATTGTTTCTTACCGATCGTGACTACCTGCAGGAATAACGAATGCCAATCCCAAGATTGAAATTCTGTGGATTATTAACATTTCTGACGAAATTCTGCAGGTGTATCGATCAGACTTTGATATATCGGTGTTATCGCGCCTTTTTCTGCCCTGTTATACCCCTTGATAGCTTCGTTGTTTCCTTTGTAATAAATATAAGTGGCGGTCTGCATCTGATTTCATGTTGCAGAGGTTGCAGGTGAAAATCTCTCCTTTGGCAGGGAAGATTTATTGAGGTGAATAAAGAAATCGAAAATGAACAGGATTATGTGCGGATGTTTCTGGGGTAATTGAAAGTTTCAATTTTAGGAATTATTAGTGCAATTTGGTGGGATTATTTTTATGGACCCATTGAGTTAAAGATGTGACCAGAGGAAGTGCTTTTACACTTTATTACTGGAGAGTTTTGAGATAAATGGGAAATGTTCTCGTGTGAATTTTCCAATCCAACGAGAAAAGGAGCGAACGCTGGCACAATACACCAAAACTGCAGGGCATAACCACAAAGTTAGGCAGATCTAGGCTTGTGAAAATTATAACTGCCATAATTTATGGTTCGCTCATGTATGAAAGGAACTAGGACCTCTTTGACCTTATCCCGGCCTGAAAAATCCTGCAAGCACTTACATGCTCTTAAATTGATCAAAAAAACTTATTAGCAAAGTTATATTCTTCTGCGAAAATGTAACCGGACTTCATTGTAAGAGGACTAGGCTATATGTTGGCTCTGTCAATTCGTATTTTGACGTGGTATATTTGATTGAAATCTGGCTCTTTCGACTGATGGCTGATGTCGAACTTTTCGGTTTGATCTTGCTACACTGAACACCCTTGTTCGAATTCGAGTTCTATGCACTCTGACCCACTATCCCTTACTCTATTGTTGAGCCTGGTTCAGATGATCTGGAGCTTTTGTGTGTTGTCCTGAATTTACCTAATGAAAGATTTTTATTACTATTGCTTATTTTCATCCAGGTTTGTTTGCTAAAATAGTTGTTTCACTGGGAATGATTGTGAAATTTTAAATTCGGATTTAGGGACCTTTTATGAATGGTATTCTTGAAGTTGCCTTCCCCCTTAAGGGTACACCTGGGGTTGTTTTCTTCTTCTTTTGATTACGTAAAAGGTAGTATTGAGTGCCCGATTTTGTTATCTTCTTTTAATGCATAGATTCCATTTACTTTGTTAAAAAATTGGGAATTTTTTAAAGTACCCCAAGACTGAACCATTTATGGTTCACTCAAATCAATGGCGCAGTATTGTAATAAAAATTTTAATACAGGGTGCTCCGTATCAAGCTAGTACCAAGTACACCACGTTATTGCTCGTGATGAGCTGGTTAAAAAGTTGCATGGGTATTTTTCCAGGTGAAGCCTTATTTCAGAGATAGGGGCTATTAATGTTGAGTGGATAATTCCTTTCTAGAAATCTGGTCAATTTGAACACATATAGTTTTAAACGATAGCTAATGGAAGTAACTATTTCAAACTAGTAAGTCTTCCTGTTATTTGTTTCAGCAGAAAAAGATAGCTGTGCTGTTTTTGGGGAAAATTGTTCTTTTCAGGTTAAAATTCTGGAAAAATCCTTTTTATTACAGAATTTGTTCATTACCGACATTTGGCTTTTCAGTTAATGCAAAAGAATAATTAGTCCCCTTTATAACAAAAAATAACTGCATCAAGCCATCCCTATCCTTTTTCAGGTAGTACCTTCATCCACATTGCAACTCAAAACTAATAAAAATAGGTTATGAGTTACACCTGGCAATAAGAGTCTGGTAAACACAGAAGAAGGCTATAAAATTAATTTGTTTAGCAGACTTAAAAAACATGATTGTGATGATTTTTAATTGTTTTTATTTATAGTAGATGCTCAAAGTGATTATCATATTCCTGTTTATAAGTTCATTGTTCTTCTTTTTCCTGAATATCCTTTTAGCAGTCTAAGCGTATGCAACGATTTCTGTTCCGCGACGCTCTTTCCGAACAGGTGAGGATTATATGGTGTACCACAAGGCAGCCATCTTAGCCCTCTACTTTTCATAATTTATATCGCTTACTGCTTGAGAATTTACTATTATGCTGACGATGACGATGGGAGATTCTTCGTATAATTTCTAATGAATTTGACAGTTATCTCTTTAATTCTTCTTAATTCTTAATTTTACCATACATAAATCCTCCTTTTATAGCATACATACAGTTCTTGTTTTAGGTACCTACTTAATACTCGACTTTCATTTGAGGATCATATCGATGTTGTTATTAATAAAGCTACGCGATTTCGGTCTTGGATAATCCAAAGAATTGAATGAACCTCACATTCCGATAGTAGATTCTTAACCAGCTGTAGTTATAAGTCTGATAATGGGTCTCACGGGCACTGGTTTATAGAATTCTATCTTAAAAGGACGAAGAAAGAATGAGGTTTCAGCATCTTTGGAAGACGATATTGATGTCTACTGATATTATAAATCTGCTCTCTGCGAAAATTACGTATTTCATTAAAGACTAAAGAACGGACTTGAAATTTCCACCTGAAATACGTCTAACTTTGTCGGTAATAGTGATTAGCCAACTAAGTGCAAAGTGAGGCTTTTTCAGTAATAAATGTTGAAAAGTTATAAGTAAATAGTGCGAAAAGATTGGGCTTAAATGGCATTCCCGCATGATTATTGACAATGGCTTATAGCTATAAAAAAGCTATAAAGCTTATAAAAAAGTACTCTTCTGTGAATCTTATGAAAGGCTGCGTTAAGGTTAGCGAGAATAGCATACGTTTTCCTTCCACATTTAGTTCTAATGTAAACTAAATTAGAAAGAATATATATGGTCGATGGTACAGTATCTTGTCTATAATAATTAATAAAAATAATTTAATCACAATAATTGAGGAGTCCAGTAATTCAGTCCAGAATATCTTGCGGAATATATCATGAGACTCAAGGTTCAGTACTAGGCCTGCATTTGTTTACTTTATATATAAACGATTCCCATTTCCATATTCTCATTTTGTCTGCAATGCAGTCTTGTTTAAAACCTCTCTACGTTTTTTATTTGATACATAATCCCACTGTATTTTTTTCAAATCCTTATAATAGATGAAAGAAAAAACAAGATATTATAATGTCTTTCAAAAATAAATGAAAAATGAATGGATAGGTTTATACATTTTTAAAACATCAGTGTTCTCCAATCGTTCTTACCTAGGAGAGAAATGGTGAAGGATTGGCGGTACCTTAAAGTCTGATACTTTTTACGGGCATATTGAAGATGAAAACTTCATATACTAGAAACTAGGATCAGGTAATCCTAGCACAAATGCAAAAAATAATGTTGTCGTCTATCGTTTACTTGGGCATCCTGATTGTAAAACCATCACAACAGTTGAATTACTTCTTGACATCCGATAATTTAGTGCACTTTCCCCACTGAAATCAGAGAGCAGCATAATGGCAAAGGATATCCAATTACAGAAACATTTACCAAAAGTAGACGGCTCTCAACAACTTTTACGGAATATTTGAATTCCTACATCAAGGGCCTATAACTTGATATCTAGATATTAAATCTAGTGAGTTTTTAATGTTAATTAAACCTGAAAATTTCCTACAAGCTCAGATATAAACTACCAATCGAGTCAAAAAGTGGAAATTTATAACACGACCGAATGAAATGGGCTATCGTTTTCCGAAAATTGAATTTTTACTGCCATAACCCATTCAACCCACTCCAGTCATTTGCCCACTTAGGAAGCACTCAATATAATCAACAAAAATTTGTCGTTAATCAAAAATTTACTGCATTTTTAAAACTAACCATTTCACTATGAAATACGTCTCAGTGACAGAACATAGTTCAGCTCGTAACCCTATACACCTTAGGTGCTACTTTCATATATGGTGTCATCGGCTAAAACCAGAAGCATCAAATATTGATGACATGTTCAGCTGCAGTAGGAGTCCCCGTGTATTATCATTCATTTAACCCAAAGCCCCTTAAATTTTGACTAGGGGTCATAAACTGCCCACCTGAAATGCAATAGCACCGCCATGTGTACATCTCACCGATTTGATGAAAGTTCTCAGTTTTCAGCTAGTCATCCTAATCCCAGAAATTAGTACCATCATAAAATTTAACGAATCTCTTCAGTGCACATCGACTCATTCAGGTAATCGATAAAAGTTTCAAATTATGATATCGACGCGTTTAGATAACAGGCACATTACGAGATCTTGTAAGGTTTATCCACCTCTCGAAAAGTAAACGCCTATAAACAAAGCGATGCACATCGAAAGAGGAATCGGGCGAGTGGTGGCGGCATATGGGTTGAAAAGTAACTTGAAGCCGGGAAAGGTAACTTGAATTCTCCATTCATCTTAGGCTAAATGGACTTATTGTGTCCGCGTTATCACCTGGATGCTTTGGTTATCGGTTAATGCACGCAACAGTTCTGTTGTATATGGACTCGACGATGGGCTAGAACCTCTTAACACCTTGGTCTGATATTGCTTACAAGTTTAAATGAGGAATTTATTAAGGGTTTCTGTGAAAGCTACTATCACCATGTGTTGTTGTCAGATTGGTATTGAGGTTAGAATGCAGCAAGATAAACCCTAGAGTGGAGTTGTCTCGATTTCAGGTATATATTTTTAATGGAATCTGTGATGGATACGTTTGGGAAGTGATTTTGATGGTGATATATTTCTAGTTTCCATTGCGGGGTTGTGTTAAGTGATGGCATGCGATTACTACCAATTTATTCATGAGTAATGGCAACTAAAAAATGAACAATCCACTGAAAAATTATTTTCAAGTGATATATGAGGATCCAGAAAGTTGCATTAACAAATTCAAAATCACAGATGCCATGCCCCCATTAGGAAATGGAGTGCTTGTTCATGCATGCAAGTGCTGTGTGCATTACTTCATCGATGAATTGAGTGCATAATCAATTTCTCCTTCTAATGTAAAAATATGATAAGAAAATTTATGAATGAGGACGACCATCGGTAGTAATATCTACTTCAGTTTTTCCACCTTATCGCCATTATTTTGCCCCATTAGTATTTTGTGTATTTTGTCAAAGTTTTGTAGAAGTTAATAGGTAGTAACTTGCCCGAGTATTTCCAAACTGACTTTCTCAAGTTCCAGAGTTGTGAATTGTCTGCATTTGCTCTGCTTGAATTTTTCAAAATGCTCGACACGATAAGTTACTCTAATCTGCTTATTAAGTACGTATCGTTGAATTTCCGTTTCTACATGGTTGCAGTATCTCCGGTACGTAGGTTTATCTTGGCTAATCAGGGTAGGTAACTCACCATTGGTCATCCTAAAAAAGGCCCATTCTCTTCAAATAGGAGTTTAGCAGATAATGTCCAGTGGGGAAGCCAAGCATGATCCTTCTGGTCAATCTTATTAAGTAAGAGTAATGAACTCTTTCTTTGTTACGAATATGCCGAAAATTTCTTTTAGTAGCTGTACAAAGGTTCAGATCATCAGCAGTTTCGTGTTCTTTCAAACCAGTTGCTTGGAGGCATTTAGACAGCTCCGTAAAAATTTTGACTTACAAGTGAGGCGAGTGCTTTTAGCGCTGTCTCACTATCCGATAGTATGATTATCCTTTCGTCACGTACAACTTAATTTATGTTAATGAGATGTGCAAAGCTCTATACTGTGTATCTCTGCTTGGGAAATGGTCGGTTTAGTATCGAAGGAATTCTTGATCCTATGATTTAGACCATAAATTCAAATCCCTGTTCGCCTTCCATCCTAGGTAAGAAATGACCAAACAGAGAGGTTTCCCTATTTGAAAATTTTGTTACCGGAATGCCATGCATCATCTAGGATTACCTTGAATAGCAAGTCAAAATTGTGTCGAGTATTTGAGAACTATCCTAGAGAGTAAACTAATCTGGAAGCCACACTGGTAGTAAATATTGGTTCAAAACATGGATAATTGCCTGGTTATATCAATACGACTGTTGTGAGGTGAAGGAGGACTCTAAGCGGAGTACTCTAGAAACTGATTTCTCTGCGGCTGAATTGTGCAATCTGTACTGACAGCCAGAAAACTATTAAAGCTCTTGTCAAATTCTTCTTTATCTCTAGACTGGTTATGAATTGCAAGCATATGTAAAAATTTATTGTTGAAAATTGCGGCTTACTTGCAATATTTGTAAGGTTGAAATTTCCCAATCTCCTCTTCCCCAAAGATTTTCCTCCGCCTAAGCTCTATCCATCCTTGACACTTTTCCTAGGAATTCTGAAAACAACAAAATACTATCATTTTCCACTCACTCCTATTCGTATTTCAGCCTAACTCGTGCACATTATTACACTTTCAAATGAAAATTTCCGGAAAAGACCCTTCTAATTTTCTGAAAATTTTTAAAAAGTCCGCAACAGATTCCCAAGAATTCTTGAAGCTGTGGAAGAGCTTTTCACATTTCTGTTGGAAAGAAATAACAAGATTCCTTTTTCCTAGCCCACGTGTCGAACAAATTACATCTGCTTGGAAACAAAATCTTTAAAGATTAAAGAATAATATCCCCGAAGCAATTTAACCATAATTTACCCACCTCTTCCCCACAGAACAACTATATCTGAGTAGTGAAGGTCGGTTATTCAGACATAAGCCGAAGTATTCAAATGAAAGAAGTCCATGAAAATCAAGACATAAATTCCTTTCATAGTCGAATGGATGATATAGAACCGGTCCAATGGCACATTGCCGACAGACTATCCATTCCCATGAATTCAGGGCCGGTGGTAAAGGAGGGCGAAAACCCTCAGAGATATTTATTTTGGTCCATCGTACCATGATATCGCTATCGCATACCGGGCTCTTGTCCTGTAACCAGATAGCTGACATCCCAACGAGAACAATCGCAACAAATGCCGGAGCTTTTCACAGATTCAAATTTACATAATCCCCGAGCTTAAAACTTTAAAGTAGTGCCACCAACATACATTAGACGTTGATAAATACAGTTTTTGGCAAAATTTCAACGGTAATAAATCCTCTTGCTGTTAAACTGAGTTAGACTCCCTGGTAGCTTCCTTCCACCTTTGGGCTGGGCTATGGCAATGAATGCTTGTATCATTTGTACAAAGCCTAGAGTTGGTTGGGCATCTTCTCTTCGACGGCCGTAAATCCTTGACAATTTTGTGTCCAAGGATTGCAACATTTGTTAAATGGGTGCCATAAGGTATGGACTTTCTTTCAGTGGCCAAGACCCGAAGTAGTGCCAATTGTTACCCAACGTGGACAAACTGTTGGGATTGTTATACGCCGAGAGCTATCTTTCTCTTACAGGTGCAGAAATTAAGTACCTTGTTAAGTTGTATACGATTGTTTAATAAGCGGTACGTGGCATGAATATTACTTCTGTCAAAAACTTTATGTTTTGCGGTCCTATTTAATTGTCAGAATCTACAAAATCCGGAAATAAATTTGGATGAAGATTATAAAAGGCACACTATCGGCTTGACAAAAGCCAATAAGTGGTCCAATAATTCCCCTTCTAGTATTGATTAACACATATCTCTACATAGATAAATCTAGCGCATTCATTAGGCAATTACGCTGCCACTTTACGCTATCTATGCCGATTACAACAAGAGATCACGAGATACCATCACGGCAAAAGCATCAATTACTCCGAGAACGTCCTTGTATCTCCGATTTCCATTAAACTCAATGTCGAGATGAATTTGAATTGAAAAGCATCAGACAAGGAGTGAATTCTCTGCGGAAATGATCTGCAGGACATATGCATGCATGAATTGAACTAACTTCGACATAGGAGCATTCTCTAGGAGAATACCACTACTGTGCATTCCTCATAAAATGGAACGTTCTGTATGCATTCCCATCGGGGTGCATCCTTTTATGTCGGCATTCCCATAAACTCGTAAAATTTACTTAGCAGGAATTGAACGTAAACTTCAGTTCGAGATAGTATTGGACAGGATGGCAGACCTTTTCACTCCGGATGGTACCTAAATAAACTTTAGTCTGGATGGAGGTTTACCACCCGTTGAGTAACTACAGTAGCATCTGCTCCTGTTGGTTTGTGCACTTTTCAATTCATTTAACTATTTCGAGTGGCCATTGAATTTACGAAGCTTCCTAATAGTTTCCAATGAACATATCAAACTCTGAAGTTCGGTAGGCCGGATTTCATCTAGTTTGCGTAATTGCACCTTTTGGATTAAGATTTCTTTAAATGAAGGCATTTACAGTCGAAATCTATTTCACTAGAGGAGGTGTAGGGGGATTGTTTGAAAATATAAGGTGGCCTTTGGACACGAATAAAGATCTCCTACTCCAGAAATTAGTCAGTGGTATCGTTAAGGGACACAAACTTTTTAATCTTAGATTAAAAAACTGTTGAAACTCCCACAGCATAACTCTTATTCTCTGTTCATTGGTAAGATCCATCTTATTATTAATAAGATTTTATCGGTCTCCCGGGGCAGCATCCCCTTGAAGCCTCTTATAAGCCAAGGTACTGAGAAATACGTGCTTAGTACTGAATGGCTTAAGGCTAAAAATTTGGTTACAAAAGATTTCTTGTGGATACCACACTTACCCTACTTTATTAGTAGGTATTAAGTAGATTACATTTAAAGTGAAGTGTTTTACGGAGTGAACTTTAAAAAAAGGAAATATTACTCTAGAAGAAAGTATCAAAAAATACTAGAAGGAAATAGAAGTGATGTCCACTCTAGAACCCAATAATCTCCAGAAAATCAACAGAAGTGCAATCATTTCCACTGCTGTAATCAAATCCAGCATTCCGAGTCATCTTTGGATAGACTAACTACCGAATTCGATGAAGAAGGAAACTACAGAATACTTACCTCAATAGTAAGCTTTTCTAATTCTATAGAGAGGAGGGCTTGTGAATTAATTAAAAAACTGCGATTAACGCAACTACCATTTTGGTCGGTTGGAGAAGGCTGTGCTATCAAGGCAACGCTTATCTAGGGAGAAATTCCTACGGAGTTCTTGAGTTCAGTTCCAATAAAAGGAGTGTTATGCTTTTTCCCAGTCTTCAAGATTATGAGTTTGAGCTGGCATTTCGAGAGACTACAAAAAGGCTTGGCTAGATAATCTCGTATTTCATTACCCTTATTTCTCGGCGTACATATGTGTTTCTTGGATAGAAAGCAGCCCCAAACAAGCCATCCAGAGTCCAGTTTGATTCTGAGTACACTAGAAATTATTGACATTGGAGCCAGAGTTTTTTTTAAGGATACTAAAGTGGTCAATCAAGTTTTATGCCATAACAGTTTTTTAGATTTATTTTTAGCAGCAATTTTGTAGTCCTTGGTGATGCCCTTCTGAAGTATTTACGTTTGTTTCCAGCACCTTTGTTGCTATGCACACCTTTTTTAGGAATCGGTGTCTTGATCCCTGTTGGATTTATAACTGATGCTGTACTTCATCATCTCCCTGAGCATGGTTTCCGAGTGATAATACAGCGAAAATGTGAGTTTTGTCCATACTTACGGACCTCTGCATTCAGCAACACTCAAATCCTCGTTCTGACCCCCGACCTGGAAAAAAAAGAAGAAAGAAGTCTAAAAACATCTGTTGTTTGGAAAATAGGGATGGACGAACTTGTCAAGAAGCCCGAACCAACCCTCTAAAGGAAGAAGAAGAAATTAAGTGAAGAACTCGGAAAACGAAGGTTTTAACAAGGATGTTCAATGCATCATAAAGAACAGAGGGTTGGACAGAACATAAATGTCAGTTAACCGAAAACTGCTCAGAAGGTCCACAGAACAGAATAGAGACAAAATCCTTCTACACTTCAGATAGATCTGATTCTACTCAATATCTTTAGACCCACATTAATTTAGGGTTGTATTTTCGAGAAGTTGAAGAAAATCAAAATTGTATTTTTATAGATATCAAATTTGTTCCTAGGCCAAAACACTTGGAACAATAAACAGAAAAATAAACCCAATACTATTAAAGAAAGGCACATTGGTCAGG
>QYTT01083623.1:0-13763 GCA_006980735.1 Dasypogon diadema
CTTGAAATATTCACAGAATATTTAGTTATATATTTACTTTAAAAATAAATAATTAAATTAAAAAAAATTAATATTTAAGTAGGGCTCCCATACAACAGACATGATTTTTTTGCCGTTTTTATAGATAATGGTACGGAACCCTTCGTGTGCGAATCCGACTCGCACTTGGCCGGTTTTTTTATTTTTGTAGCAGCCCTTTTTGCAGCAATGATATTTTTTTCGGGAGTATCGGTCGCGATAATATTCGTTCCGAGCTTTCTACCTCTTCTATCATTAGCTCTAACCTTTGCCTTGAGTGGTGGACGGAACTCTTTCGGCGATATGAAATCACTGGGAGACGGTGGATCTAAAATTGCGGCGTCAGGTTCATATTGACCTATATTTTGTGTATTTGTAGGTTCTGGACGATCTGTGACGTTGCTTGGCATGAAGTCAATATCTGCAAAAATATGCCGATTAAACGGAAATATTACGCATTTAAAAAAGGCTGAATATATGTTTATTGAAGTCATGGCACGAGGATAGGCTTCTCCAATAAACCCTGCAATTTCGTATGTCGTCACAGGCCTCCCTGGATTGTGAAGCATCCACGACTCCAGCGCCGAGTAATAATAAGTTTTAAAAGGAACCATCAGACCCACATCTAAAGGTTGTAATTTGTTTGTAGTATGTGGATGAAACGTTAATACTGTCACACCTGATTTTTTGGCAAAGTGCAGGACTTCCATGCTTAGATGTAATTCGTGGTTATCGATAAGCAATAGCGATGAATCTTCAGGTGAGGTGCGAGTTTGTTTCACGAAATGTTTCATAACTTCCACGAAGAGTTCGCTAGTCATCCAACCGCTAGGATTGGTAAGCCCCAAGCTACCGGCTGGAGCTCCATTCATTATTATACTTTTCAAATTGTTGCATGGAAAGATGATAACAGGAGGCAAGGCGTATCCCGTTGCCCTGACAATGCAGCAAGTAGTAACTAGGATTCCTTTTTCGTCGCTTGTTATTTTTCCCAAAAAAAAGTGTTTCAATTATAAATTAGGTTTACAGAGAATCTCCAAAGAGCAAACTTTACCTACGCTAATCCAGCTGGGAGCTACATCTTTTTGTGACTTTTGAACTGTGGTAGTGCTGGTCTCGTCCAAATTAAATATACCTGTCCCGTCAGCAAATCTCGGCTATCTTTCAAAAACAGCTTGAAAATTGTCATAAAATACCTTGACGGTTTCTGGGTTGGAAGCCGTTGCTCTAACTAGGCTGACAGGTTCGGGTTTTTTTTCTGTAATATCTGGGTGCCTGTGTTTAAAGGATTGAAACCACTCCATTCCTGTGAGACCATCTCTTTCTTAAGCAGATGGAATTTTCAAGGTATTTTTCTTAGCCATTTCAAAAGCAACAAACATTAGCGAGAATTCTTTGTAGTACTGTATCAATATATTTTCCTGTTCTTCGGAAAATAATAAAGTATTTATTTACGTCATACCAGTGGGGACCAGTGACATATTTTCGCCTTGTTCCTTCCAATTTTTGACATAACGACGAAATATGGGGTATGCGATTTCGTAAGTTTTTGCTCCTTTTCGTATAGACATACCCTCTTCGATGGGTTATAATGCCAATTTCATATTCTGTTTTGTATGTTTGCCTATTTTTCGATCTTGTTTTTTACTCCGTGGCATTCTATAAAAAGAAAATAAGGTTTGAACATAACGATACACATAGGGTACACAGTGAGCCATGGTTCAATGTGTACCCCGTTGTATTGGTTCACTGTGAAACACGATATACTCGGTATATTTACACACAAAATTTATTTCGAAAATGTAGGTTTATTTAATCACTGTTCCTAAATTGTAATGCCAAAGTATCCAAGAAAAACACACGCGTAATTCATTTGGAGCTACCTGATATACTAAAGAATATAAAAATCAAGTACTTACTCGAACAAACCTTGGTTTTTTCCTTTCAAAACTTATAAGCATACCACACACGTCTACCCCAAGTGACTGCATCCAGCGCACTAAATGAGGTGAAAGCTTTGAACACACGACATGTACTGACATTTTCGTTGAGAATGGTAACGTCGCATTATTTAAAAATCACGGACTGATTCAGTGTTCGACAACCCACCCAACTCATATCCAACCGACAAACATTTATCCCTTTTTTATTGTTTCGAAAATTTTTCATTTTATTGTTTACAGAAAAGCATGCAGAATAGGGTCGGCTTCAAAACGAAAGGAAGTAGGTAGATACATAACGCTATATGATTTTTTTTTTTGGCGGAGGGGGGGAATTCGTTACACAGCCTAGGTTACACGGACTCCGCACGATCCGGCCACCACCACGGAACCGTCGTTAGACATTACTTCGGGGGCAGCGGCCCTTTGTTTGGCCTGTCCGAGCCCCCGCAGTCCATCGCAGGACGTTAATAGGGGCGCCAGCCCCCCGCTCCTCCCGGAAGCATAGGGTCAGGGCTATATGAAATTAAAGGATACTTATGGGGATTCCAAATTATGCAAGAAAAGTGCATATATTAATTACAGTTTTTTTTCCGAGAAATTTACGTATTTATGTGAAAAAGGGTAAAGGAATCCAAAAGGTCGACTTTAAAAATTCACAGCGCTTAAACGAAGAGGAGAAGGAGAATAAGCCCTAACTTAAAAGCCACTAGTATTCTCAACGATATGGCACTAGACTCTCACGCAGCCGCAGATCATATTTAGTGTGAACTATATCGAAAACGACGAAAAAACATTGAAAAAACATTTTGTTTGTCTCATGGAGACCTATCAATGGATACCCGATTGGTTACTTTAACTGGATATATACAGGGTGATACTATCGCATAACCGGGTGTCCCGGTTTCAGATGCTAATCCTTTAAAGGGTGATTCCTTGGCTCATTCTAAGAAAAAAATTGTATTTTCGAAGGACGTGGGAGGGGGGATCCATCTGCCATAACCACGGCGATAGTCTTAAGTCTTAAAGAAATTACGTCCGGGTTGGTACCTAAGAGTACATATTAAATCATAGTTTCAGAACCATTAAACGTACGGAAACGTTGGCCTTGTTTCACAGGTAATTAATTCGGTTTTTTTTAGATATCAACTTCATTCATGTTGATGTTTCCACTCAGCCAACATTGCTTTTCAAATATGGAAAATTTTCTTTTTTTTTAAATGAATTTTAGTCAAAATTGCATTTTCCTCGAAAGTTTCTCGTACTAACTTCTTTATTTTTTACATAAGTGAATTTCTTACCTATAAATGTTCCATACAAAGTTGGTACGCATCTGTTACGTTTTTCCAGGCTTAAAAAAATAACTATTTTGTTTTTTAAAGTGATTATTTCAATATCTACCCCACTTAAGTAGCCAATGCACCATTTTTAACAACAAGTGCTCGAATTGACCTCCTTCTGACGAACCCTTGTGTTGTTTACCATTTTCATAGAGGCTTACGAAATTAAAGTGCTTTAAAGTGTTTTTCAGATAAAGATGGTGTTTAAAAACATAATTCAGCTCTCTGACGGCGAATGTGTTGAAATTCATTACGTGTTTAGATTATCTGATGGCAACGATTTGATTGCGGGAAAGGAGTATCAACGTAGAAGTGCGCCACGTCCGAATATCTTGTGGCAAAATTTCCTGAACAGGTGTTGAGTATTAAGAATGAAGTTTTTCATAACATGGAACTTATGAAATGTTTCCCCACGACACATTAAGCTTTAGAGAAATCCTCTTTATTTTAAACGATGGGCTTCCTCTCACAAATCTAAGCATTTCGTTACCAAATTACCCTTCACTTCTGGGTGTGACAATTTATTTGACTTGTAATTGTCGCCTCAACTTCTCATGGTCTTCTATCCATGTTTGGAAAGACTTGCATCGACATTGTGAAAATCTATATTGATACTCCTTTCGTAATGAATATCAGAATATTCGTCGCCAGAGAGATGGATCATGTTTTTAAACATCTTCTTTAAGGGGTTAGGCCACTCTAGGATTTTCAAAAAACCTATTTTTTTTTTTGTTAAAAAGATACCTTAGCATCTATAGAATTGTATTGCAAAAGATTATGTGCGTGGAAAATCCCTAAGAACTCGATTTTCGTATTCTAGCGCAACTCCTCTTGACCCACAGCGAGCTCTTTTTATGAGCGCCGTAGTTGTATTATATTTAAGCTTTAGCAATAATTAAAATCACCATAATAATCGTATTACTATATTCGTATACTTTATTATAACTTGAGCGACTTTTCCTGGCTAAGAACTAGATTTTAGATCAAGTTTAGTACATGCTTAGGTAATACTGGATTAGCTAATTCAGCGGGTCCATTCAATTATTTATATGCTAGTCTCTAAACTGTGATACTTACTTATACTATATCTGCTTTTTATAATTCTAATAGTTGCATGTTATTTATTATTTATTTATTATTAACTCCTTTTAGTTAACTATACTTCACCTCCCCCTTTTATGAATCCACGTTTACCTATATTGTTACTTATCTAATATCTAAGATTTTAGTATTTAGTTGTTTTCTTCTTATCTATTATTAAATTCCTTCACTTAACTATCCTTCACCTCTACCTTTTCTGAACTTAAATTCACTTACATTGTTTATCATTTCATACAATGCAGTACATGTGACCTTATTTTATTCTACCTATTTGTTTGTTATCTATTCTTATTATCAATTCATTAAGCTCAATTGACCAAGAGCTGTGCAGCATTGCTCTTATTGTAATCTTAGCTTCAAAACCGATGAATTTCGTCTTATTTCTGCTCGATCTTCTCTTTTTACCCAATACGAACAAGTAGTTCAGTACTTGCCATCTTTAATCCATACTAATTGGTCTTATTGAAATTCTGATTTATACTTTTAGCACTAGGGTTGTAATACTTCATATTTTGGTCATTATTATTTTTTAATTATTTCTTTATGATTAGTATTGTTTTCAAATTTTATTGCTTTTGCCGGAAGTACAGTTCTCAGAGTTCTTCCCATTAATAATTCTGATGGTGACTTGTTTGTGTTTTTCAGTAGTGTATTGCGATACTTTAACAGGGTTAACCACAATTCTTCATTAGAATCTTTACTTTTCTGCATAAGAGTTTTGGCGATTTCTCGGCAAGCCCATTGGATTGAGGATATCCGGACTTGTGGGTATAATATCGATATCATATTTCTTTCCGAATTTTTTAAATTCAAACGGATTAAACGGATTATTGTCAGCAATTATTGTTTTGGGAATTCCATGAGAAGAAAATATATTTTGTAATTTAGTTATAATTTCATTTGCTGTTTTACTTTTTATGGGTATAATATCTAGAAATTTTGACAAGTAATCATTAACTACTATATAATTTTGTTTGTCTAACTCAAATATGTCCATTCCAACTTTGTTAAAAGGCATATTCGGGACTTCGTTAGGAATATATGGCTCCTTATCGTTGGAGTTTCTATATTTTTGACAGATATCGCATCGAGTTACTACATTTTCTATTGCTTCATTTAAGCCAGGTCAAAAAACTAACGATTTAGTGCGGGCTTTAGTTTTTTCTACACCCTGATGAGACTGATGAAGCTGTTTTAGGATTTCTGCCCTCAAGGCAACAGGGACTATGATTCGGTCATTATAGAAAATAATTCCATTATCTACAACAAGATCATTTTTAAATTTTCAATAATATCTAATCTTTTCAGGTACTTTCGTTTTTTGAACAGGCCATCCGTTTTTAATAACCTCTAAAAGTATTTGTAGATCTGGGTCATTTTTGGTTTCTTTAATAAACGATTCTAACGGCTCTTTCGTTACATTCAACGAGCGGACTACCGAATCTATGTCAGGTATTTCCGACGGGCTTTTGTCAAAATTTCTGGACAGGAAATATGCTACTAACAAGTCTTTTCCTGGAATATGCTTTAATTTAATTTCATACTTAAAGAGCCTTATTAACATCCGCTGCAGTCTCGGATTAGCTATTTGTGAAATGTCCTTGCTAAATAGGCCTATTAATGGTTTGTGGTCAGTAAAGAGTTCTACTTCTCTACCGTATATGTAAAAATGAAATTTTGTGCACGCAAACACAATTGCGAGAAGCTCCTCTCTATTTGTGAGTATCTGCACTATGTGTCAGATAAACTCCTTGATGCATATCAGGTCTATCTATTTGAATCAAACATGCGCCCAATCCGTATTTGGAGGCATCACATTGTATTATTATAGGCTCCTTTGGACACTAAAATTTAGAGGGAAATTACCTTTCTGTGATGTTCATTAAGTGTTGGATCCTCAATTTTTGGACGATTCTGCAAAAGTTTACCGATTTACTTACAGGCTGGTACTGAAGCTCTAGATCCCACTATTTCAATAGATAAGATACACGCACATGGCCGAGTCCAAAACGAATATGCACTTGCGAGGAGCTGCGATTAGATTTAAGTTAGTTTAAGTTTATTTTGAAAAAAAAATAACTGTTTACCTTTATGCAGATTTTGTGAGGTGGGTAAGGTTCGATTATGATCCTCAACGGGAAACACCTGAAACGCAAATTGGAACTACTCGAAACTTTCCCATTACTAATAATTTGTGTTTAAGTGCATAGTGGTAACTTACCTGATCCAATTATCACACCTGACGACCCTTAAAATAAAACACGAAAACGTAATCCACTTCCCGAACGACATAACCTCTGCGAGAAGCACAGAAAAGGCGAAATATCTCTACGAGTTTCAAAGCAACACCCGAAAGGTCGCTGGCAATTGGCCGTCCGTAACCCTGAGCAAGGATAGTGACTAAGAAAAGACCCCAAAATGGAAGAAAATTAGAAAATTGGCAAAACGTGGGCTCACCTTTGACAGTTGAGGATTTTACCAAAATTTTCAAAAACTACAGTATTAAGAATTTTTCCGAACGAGCTATATATTAAACCGAACTGAGAAAACTGGTTGATTTCCAAACAAAAAACAAAAACGCATATTGAATTTTATAAATTTTGAGCAAATTGTGATTTGCTCAGTATAGGGGCCATAGGGGCCTTTTTCGATAAAACCTCTGGTAGGTGAAGCGGGCGGCCATTAGCAAGTCAAGACGGAGCCAGTGAAGATGTGTAGTGGCCAAGAAAAATTACAGCACAAATAGTGGAAAAAGGGATACATGGCAACAAAACAGTGAGGTGACGAAAAAGAAACCAAGGGGGAGAAACAAACAAAAAAGCAAAAGAAGAAAAACCCAAGAAGACTTCGACGAGTGAATTCCTGTTCGCTGCAAGGGAAAGGGATGTGGAGACGTGAAAACCGGAGGGGAATCCGAGATGGTTGCTGGATCCAGATGGATACAATCGTGGGAAACGGTAATTGACCGGATTGGGAAGAGATAAGTAGTTCCAACCTTGCATTAGAATTTTTTCTTGGTTTTGATGGAGGAAGTTCATTTCTGCCCCACACCCCACGAGGGTTTCTTGATTTTTTTTTTTGTGTGCGCTACCTTGTCCATGAATAACTAATAAGTGGAAGACTTCATATGGATTTAGTGGATTGTTTGAATTGCATTGCATTATAAGATTTCCATAAGTATGAATGTTAAAATCAATAAATGCTAAAGTTGATCACCTTCAGACTTTCCTCATCTTAAATTTCAAGTGAGAATTTTTTTTCTTTTCTGAGTTCGTGGACTCAAGTTAGAGAAGAAATCCACGTGGCGCCCAACATGTGTTAAGTCCCGTAAAGGGAACCCGAACCTTCTCCTACACTAGCCGGGGAGTTCACGCCCTGGTTTAGGCGTGTAACAAATTCTGCGTCTTCATAACTTATGTACTTGAGTTTTTTTTTCAAACTATTTCGACGGAATGAAAATTTAAATTTTCATTATTAATATCTTAACCCTTTATATAATTCTTATTGAAAATTGGCTTGACAGTGCTGCCTTTTATGAAAATAAAAATGATAAGTAAAGTGTGGCATTGTTCGGATTAGAGCACCCCATTCTCCTAGCCCAAAATGCCTGGCGTCAGCAAGATTCAAATTTTGTTCATCGAACAGTTTTGGAAGTGTGTTTGTTTTCCTATAGACTGATCTTATATTAATTTACTGATTCTGTCCATCTTCGTCATTGACTGCCCCATTTAATTTTGAGACAAATAAATAAAAATATATATTCGTGATAATCATTTTACTAAATTCTGAAATGGTATCGCTTAAGTTAAGATTAACCAACCGATCCTCGACAATATAAGAAAATTGTATTGCAAAACTTTTACAGGAATATGTATAGTTACTTTTACAATAACGTTCTGAAATAAATTTTCAAAATATCTTTGCTTGTTTATTGCATGAATTTTTCGTTCAATTGCAATTTTGGAACCTGGAAGCCGACAAGGTGCATATTAGACGTTGTTTAATATGAATTTGATCTTGGATACAGCGCAGTGGAGGCACATCAAAATAATTTATGGAGAAAACATGCTAACAGAACTAGCATGTCAACAATGGTTTCAGCGTTTTCGTAATGGAGAACGACAGCTTGAAGATCAGCCACGATCAGGACGGCCCAAGGAAATGAAAGATTATGATTTATTGGAAGCAATACAGGGGGACGACAGGATCACTGTGACAGAAATATCGGAGAGATTCCAAGTCCACAGAACTACTATTGAAAGAAGAATCCATGCCCTAGGTTATGTGGTAAAGTTGGATGCTTGGGTACCCCACGAACTTTCTCAAAGAAACAAGGAGGATAGAATGGCCTGCTGTGTTTTCCATCTCGCTTGTCAGACTAATGAAGGATTTCTCCGATGGATTGTACAAGAACGTGAAACGGCGCCGGACAGTTTGCAAGAAAGGTGAACCATCAGCATCCACTTCAAAAGGAGCCTTACATCCACGGAAAGTTTTGTTGTCCGTTTGGTGGGATTCTCGAGGAGTTATTTATTGGGAGCTTCTAGAACCAAACCAAACTTTAACTGCTGACTTGTACTGTCAGCAATTGGAGCGGCTTCAACAAGAAATACGTAATAAGCGTCCTACATTAGCCAATCGTCATGGAGTCATCTTTCACCATAACAATGCAAGCTACACACAGCTGCAGTTACCCAGCGCAAATTAATGGAGATTGTCTGGCAACTTTTATTCCATCCACCATATTTACCCACCCGATCTTGCACCAACTAATTATCACTTGTTTCGGTCCCTGGACAACTCCCTGCAAGGAAAGGAATACTGAAAACGATCTTCGTGCGGGACTAGCAAACTTTTTCGAGGGTAAGGGGGAGGACTTCTGCAAGAGGGGGATACAGAAACTTCTAGAACGTTGGAGAGTAGTCATAGATAATAATAGTGATTATGTTTTAGATTAAGTGTAAATAAATAAGTATTAGAAAAACAGATAAATTGTTTCATTTAAAACCGAAAAAACTTTTGCACACACCCAATATATACTCCTAGTTTTTTCCATAACGTTCGATAAAATTAACGCCTCGTCTGCAAACATCCTAATCGGAACTACGTACGATTATCAGCGATAATCTATTCCATCAGGATATACCAATTCCGCTTAACCAAATATTTGCATAAATTCAGCAGTTGTTGACAGTGCACATTTCGGAAATGAAGACAACTGATTCAATAGCTTCGGGTAGATTTCATTAATTAAATATGCATGTTTTATCGTCCACGTTCAGATCAATAGATTTATCTAAGGAATTTATTTTTCATTAAATGCCATTTAGCAACTATGGGACTTTGTTGAAGTTATTGAGTCGTGTATTATTGATTGGAAATCTACTTCTTGGGTGAGGATAGATACAGACGACATCGAAAATGAATGCAGAAAATTTACCAAAGAGCTCCGCACCTTAGATAAAAGCGTTCGAACGTGGGAACCATACAAATACCTGGAGGGAATTATAAAGGATTTGGTGTCTTCACTTCGAACTATTACAGAACTGCAGAATTCAGCAATCACAGAAAGACATTGGGTGGAATTGATGCATGCAACTAAGGTAAATTTTTAGGTCTGTATTAGTTGTGAACAATTTTTCATTTAAATAATTTCAAGCTCTCAAAGGAATTTCCTGTGGAATGTCTGGTACGATGTAACTATAGTTAATGGTACTATTTAAATAGAAATGAAAGTTTCACATTTCTATCATTTTAGGTTCGTTTTAAATCAGATGATAAAACAACTTTGTCTGACCTCCTTTCCTTGAATTTGCATCTCTTTGAAGAGGAAGTGAAAAACACGGTCGATAAGGCAGTAAAAGAAATGGCTGTAGCTAAAATGTTGAACGAAGTTAAGCTTATTTGGAATAACATCGAATTTGAATACGAGACCCACGACCAGCGTCAAGTTAAATTGCTGAGAGTGTCAGAGGAGCTGGTCGAGACCTTGGACGAGAACCAGATGCAATTGCAAAACATTGCCTCCTCCAAATATGTTGAGTTTTTGCTGCCCAAGGTGACTAGATGGCAACAAATATTATCTAGTATTGATCGGATAATCTCGTTATGGTTCGAAGTGCAAAGGAAATGGATTTACCTTGAGAGCATTTTCATAGGATCTGCTGATATAAGGGCACAGCTCCCCGATGATGCAAAAAGATTTGAAGTAATTGATTGTGAATTTCTGAGGCTTCTGGACACTGTGTCTGCATCCAAGAAAGTGAAAAAAGTAATTGAAAACGCGGAGATATACGAATGCCTGGAGGAGCTATTGGAACAGTTGGTGCTATGCGAAAAAGCCCTCAATAATTATCTAGAGAAGAAACGACTCACTTTTCCGCGGTTTTATTTTATTTCATCAGCGGATCTACTTGATATTCTTTCAAATGGGAATTCTGCCAAGTGCATAAATTGTCACTTAATCAAGTTATTCGATTCTATATTAAGATTAAATTACGAAGTCAATTCGAATAAAGCAATCGGCATGTACTCCAAGGAGAATGATGAATACGTCCAGTTTAATGAACCCTTCGAATGCAAGGGCAAAGTCGAAATTTGGCTTAATAAACTGATCCATGCCATGCGAAAAACCCTCTATGATTTGTTCAAAATTGCAGCGGAAGCCTATGACACAAAACCAAGGGACCAATGGTTATTTGATTGGCCTGCTCAAACCGCACTGTGTTGTAGTCAGATTTATTGGACGTCCGAAGTTAATCACGCCTTTGAACTACAAGAGGAAGGCTACGAAAATGCAATGAAAGACTACCAAAAAAAGCAAATCGCTCAATTGAACGCCCTAATCAATCTCTTGTTGGGAGAGCTTACTCCTGGAGACAGGCAAAAGATCATGACAATTTGTACAATTGACGTACATTGTAGAGATGTTGTGGCAAAAATAATACAGCTCAAAGTTGGAAACTCCACGGCTTTTCAGTGGCAGAGTCAATTAAAGCATAGATGGGATGATAACCTGGACGACTGCTTTGCAAATATCTGCGATGCTGAATTTCGGTACGCTTATGAATACCTGGGCAATACTACCCGGCTTGTAATAACTCCACTTACGGATAGATGCTATATTACACTTACTCAGGTAAGCTCTATTCTAAGATATTAAGATATTACTATTTCAAGAAAAAACTGTTCAAGCATGTATCTTTTCAATTTTTCTCGAATTATGATTCCCAGTAAAGAAATTTCAAGCGCACAAGTTTATTACTCTGAATTAAAATTTATAATGCAAAATTTTTTTGGTGCACAAAAATTTTATAGTTCCTAATTCCTTCCATTTTTAAGGTCTTTGTATAACAAATATCTTGATAAGTTTGGTCTACCGTTTGTAACACCTTGAAAGAGTCATCGCAGGCCCATAAAAGTTACTTGATTCCTACTCAGGATCAAAAGTTATGTCGATTTATGCATGTCTTTCTGTCCGTCTTACCGTCCGTCCGTCTTCAACACGATTACGGGCGAACGGAAATTTGGTATGTGAGTTTATTATTTTATTTGTGAGGTCGTAGATGAGCATAATCGGCCCACAGGAACCCTCCCTTCCCGTATATTTGAAAATTGTAAAGTACTGAAAAATACGCCTTTCTGAAGATACGAAGTTGAAATTCGATACATATTCAGTGGCTCAAACGAATAACACGATTTTGTTGATATATAGCTCATTTTTCTTCTTTTCTCCTATATTTTGAAAATAAATTTAAGAATTGTACATTCTGAAAATCATATGAAAAAAATCAAAGAAAATAACGAATAAAATTCACTTTTCAAGTCAAACAAATAATCGGACAAAATATAAAAATTAACAAATTGTGGAAAAGTATACTAATTTAGTATTGGGTGGCAAATCTTTTTGACTCTATTAAAGCTAAAGCTTCGTTTTGGCATTGATTTGGTGAGATTTTGACAAAATTATCCCATTCATTCTGTAATGCTTCTTTTAACTGACTAAAATTATTAAATGTTCTGTTGTACAGCCTCTTTGCAAGTTCCCCTCATAAATGCTCAATGACGTTCAAGTCTGATGACTGGGCAGGTGTTTGCAGTATTTTGGAGCAATTATATATAAGCCAAAGCTTTCAGACCTCCGAAATATACTTCGGATCGCTATTTTGATAAAAATCAAAGTGCTGCAAAGTGCCTAATTTTTCTGCACTTTGTTTAGCATTTGCTTTGAGAATGTTGAAATGAATAATTATATCCATTTTACATTCAATAAAATGCAATTTGCAATTTGCTTGCATCCCCAAATCATCACAGACACCCCTCAATGCTTTACATCAGCCCGAGTATTTGCTTTTATCGAATTCGATGTTGGATTTTAGCCACACATAGGACCTCCCATCCGATCTCTGTAAGTTAAACTTACTCTCTTTGGTAAATAAAACCTATTAATTATAATTAAAACAATTAAAACCTTAAAACAATTAACTAAGTAGATAAACCCTTTACCGGTTTCCAAAATTCGTCATCCTTCAGCAAATAGTCCATGGGAAATTTTAGTCGAAGTTTTTTGTTCATTGGGCTTATAACTGGCTTCTTCCTAGAAATTCTCCCATGGTAACCATGTTTTCTTAAAACGTTTCGCACAGTTTCAACACAGACATCCTTTTCTATGTAATCTTCCATAAAATTCTTCAATTCTTTGGCTGATTTCAAAGGGTTTTCTTACACTTCTTTTATAAGTCGATCATTTATTGTTCTTCCCTGGCCTTGATACTTTTATTTTTTATTCTATTTTCATTGCGAATCTTTTAACTATATTATGAACAGTTGAATGACTTCTTCCAACCATGTCTCCCATTTTCCGTTGTCGTTCTTCATAAAGTTTCATCACTAACTGTCGAAATTCAAAAGTTCTTTGCTTCACATTTCGAATTACAGCTCATTGCACTCACAACCAAACATCAATTGAATGCAAACACGGATTACTTGAAGCGACGAATCTGAATTCACAAGAATTTCTAGGAAAATCCGTTTCTTTTGCAAGTATTGACTCATTTGTTTAATTTGTCCGATTATTTGTTTGAATGATTTTTATTTGTTATTTTCTTTGATTTTTTTCATATGATTTTGAGAATGTATAATTCTTAAATATATTTTCAAAATATAAGAAAATAGAAGAAAAATGAGCTATATATCAACAAAATCGTGTTATTCATTCTCCATATATCTTGTGTTTTACTTAAGTGTTAACCTTGTCCGATTATTCGTTTGAACCACTGTACATACAGGAGGATCGATGTGAACTATTAGGAGCTGACGGTTTTTGAGGTGTTTGTCATTCTTAATGTTTTTTTGGAAGAAAATC
>QYTT01083624.1:0-13678 GCA_006980735.1 Dasypogon diadema
AACAACTCAATACAAAACATCGAATTGATGGGTCATCCGCCGTACAGTCCTGATTTGGCACCAAATGACTTCTTTTTGTTCCCGTACTCTTGGCAAGCAACTATTTTTCATAGCAACCGTCACCGGATTTGTCGATTTGATATTTTTTTCTACAACGGAAAAACGAAACCCAGACACAATTTGACTGCACCCAATTAGGTGTAGTGACAACTCAGTTCTGGTGTGGTGAATACACCAGGACGTAGAAAAGCAGCTGTTTTAGTACAGTACTAATTTTTGTACAGAACGGTAATAATTTTTTCAAATAACTTTTAAACCCTTGAATTTTTTTAGGGTCTTCTGTTGTGTTTAGCAAATTGGTAATGAAATCGGATCTGTTCAAAATTTCAGTTTCTGCTGTCGGCTGCAATTTCTACACGTGTAGTTAATTATGTAAATGAAGAAATTTTTCGAAAATATCGATAATATTTAAAAGAGAGTAGTCCTTTCACGTAGATTTCAACATCATGATTATAAATTTGTTCACCGTATGCGTTAACTGCATGCGTAGAAATTGCAGTAGACAAACTGCAATCGTGAACAGGCCCAACTTCCACCGTTAGACTTCGTTTGGACTGCTGTCCCTGACACATCCTGTATATTTTGAATCTAACTTTTTACAATGCTAAGCATTCCATTCATTCTGGCATTTAAAGATGATAGAAAATTCTGCAGAATATCAGATCGCTTTTTAAATAAATCAATAAACTCTTTTTTCTCTTTACGAGCAATTTCAGAGTTAATTTTTCTTAATGTGTTCTTATTTTATTATTTATATAAAATTTACATTTTTTTTGTTTATTTATACAATTTTTATTTATTCGTTTTTTTTCTCTTTGTGTTTCTTCCCATCACCTAATTTACAGGACATTCAAAAAAACAATCCCAAACCACAAAATCCTTGAAAAGTACAAAGAAAAGCACAAAATCGGATGAATCAGTTCAAACTAAATCTTCAGATCCTCGAGTTTTATCAAAAAGTGCCTTAGATAGTCTACTGTCAAAAGACAAAAGCAAAGACCAAAATTCTGATAGAGACTATGATTATTATACAGACGACTATGACGACGATGACATGTCTGACGATGACGAAGAAGAACTGATTCATCCGTTTAAGCCTGGTGATGATCCCGATAAAATCCTAAACTCATGGAAAAATAAAAAACGAAATAAAGTGAAAACTGAAGAAGCTGCCATGTCACCACTTCCCACAATCTCAAGAAAACTTCCTAATTTAGATACCAGTCAACTAGCACCAGTTCCACTTCCCGGACCACCTAGAGATTTAGAAGCGCAAGTAGTTAAACCAAGGTTTGTTGCGCTTAGCTGGATGGAGCCACTTAGGAATCCGGACGAAGTGACTTCCTACACCGTGTACTACAAGATGACGACTAGTGAAAGGTATGCATTGGTATAGTGATATAGTCTATAGATTGCTTTTAATTAGTAAATGTAAAAGTTTCCATGATTACCACTTCTGAACAATATTCTTCGTTTTGTGTTAAGTTAAACACAACAAAATGTTTTGAGTTTTCCAACCAACTTGGGCTTGTACTGTCAGAAGGAGATTACGAGGTTATTAGAATTGTTGAACTGCATTTGAGCGAATAGTTCACGTAAATTCTAATGAACTAAGTTTCAACCGTAAACAGGAAGCTGTACGTGCTTCGGCGGGTACATACGATCCTGAATCCTGTTTGTCAGGAGCGAGTAATTCAAAATTCTGAAGCGGTGAAACTTTGAATTCAGGTTGTTTTTGTTTGGAATTTTATTGATTTGTTAGCTGATTTTTCCTGGCACTTGCTGTTCTTGTCCGAAAGCAAATGTATCCACCATTTAAAGTCAAACGATTTCTGATTTTAAATACAACCGGTAAGGTATATGCATGCGGAGTGGTTCAGAAATATTCCAAAGTTTGTATGGGCTGTAGATTTTATGGTTTCAAAGTTACATAGATACGTTAGATATAGATAGACCCTACTAAACTTGAATTCATAATAAATATTCAACCAATTTCAGTGCATTTCACTTTTTTGTTATAGAGAATGATGAATCAGAATTTAAGAAAGGCGTGTAGACCAGTGATGGGAAAAGTGAGCTTTCTTCTCTTCTTTAAAGCAGCTCTTTTTTCTTCTTGAGAGTAAATGTTATAGAGGTAAATTTAATGATAATTTACCTCTATAACATTTCCACAGTGCACGCATCCATAATTCTTAGAGTTTTAATTTCAGTACTTTCTCATAAAGTATTCATAATATTGCATCTGTGTAAATGCACAAATACACAGCGCACCTTAAAGATGAAAACATAAATTGTTTATAGATTCTGTGACTTCTCTTCAACTCAGTTCAGTTTTTCTGATGTATATTGATTGAATGTGTTCCGATGTACACAAGCACACAATATTATAAAAAGATAAAATTACCTGTGGGGATCAAAAGTAAGTAAATAGGAAGAAAAAACACAAGTGGCTGAATTTTAAATGGTCTTTTGGCAATGAAAGCCCGCTGCAAGAGAACATTATAATTTTCACCAAGATTATAAATCCTTCTAATGCTCCTGTTTGAATATTCAATTTGTTGTTGTTGATGGTCAAAAGCCAGTGGACGTAGGAACTTTCCTATTTTATTGGATTGTAAAAGTTTGTAATTTCTGTGACAATTTGTTAAACTCTTCATAATTACTTTTATGTAAGTGCTAACATAGTAGGAGTAGTAGCAAAGTATGGTTAAAAACCAATTTGCATTTAACAAGGCCATAAATATTAATAATTTCAACATACCTGCAGCGGTGCACTACTTTTTTCTAGGTGTATTGTATTAAGTAGAACTCCTCTTTAATTTCCGCAACTTTAAATATGCAAATCCTTGAATAATGTGTTTCTGTCTGAACTGCTCCACTGCAAGAGAACTTTTCTAGCAACATTTCCACTCCTTGACATTTTAAATATCTGCACACATCTCTGAGAATGCAGATTTTTCTACTTTTAAATATTTACTCCTATTTCATAAAAACATGCAATTGTTAGCATCTCCAAATACAGCCAAGTCATGATTGCGACAAATTAAACCCACTGAAGGAAATTTGACGACATTCATAAATATCTCCGAGATTCTTTAGTGAAAAAATGAAAAGCGGAAAGTTTTCGCTGAGTTAGGGTTAGAGAAGTGGTACACATGACTTGCATATGTGATGCGTTGGGGCTCCGAGCCAGCAAGAAGTATTTAAGTACCTTTTATGAATCACACATAGATTGCACGATAAAATCTTCCATTCCTTCTCTTTTTCATTCTTGATCCATGCATTTTCAGAGAGCGGAAAATTACGACGAAAACCCGTGATGAGCAACAAGTCAACATTCCGTCCCTATTGCCAGGAAAAACATATCAGTTCCGAGTTGTGGCAAACCGCAAAAATGAATCCGGTGAATCTTCAGAGGTAACAAGCAAATATTGCAATTCTCAAAACTAATCCACTTTGCATGAATAATTTTTTCCCCACTCCACAAACCAGGTATTAGAAGTCAGCACACAACCAGAAGAAAATATTGCAGGACCCCCTCGGAATGTGGAAGGTTATGCAATCAGCCACAAGGAAATAATGCTCAGGTGGGAGCCCCCAGCGGTTACTAATGGAGTTATATCAAAATATCGGATATATTATGCGGAGGTATGTATGGGTATGGAAAAGATAAGAAAAGAAATACGTCAATATATTTTATAATACCTTATAGGTGATTTGCAGACCGTTAGTAATTGATTACCCTGTCCTTAAGACTAGATTTTCGTGTATCGTGATTGTCTATAAATCTGATTACTCTGAATTCTGATTTTGGTTATTAATCACTTAGAGGATTAATTGTAGGAGAATTAATTTAACTAGAGAAATACCCTTGAGGCAAAGAGGAGCATGAATTTAGCATAATCACTGGAGTAATCTTAAATTTTCCAGCCAACTTTGTACATTTTAATCAAAACAGTTTTAAAAAGATTTTCCAACGAAATTTCTAATCTTTTTAAAAAGGAGATAATATTACATAGAGGGATGATGAAAAATTTCACTGTCCGCTCAGAGTGATGGATTAGCATCAAATAAATAGAAATATTCCGAAAGTTTAGCAGCGCTTAACTTCAAATCAATGAAATGAATTTTATTTCCTTCCCTTCTGCTTTTGTGTTTGATTGTTTTAACTTAGGTACTTAACTTTTCTAATTTTGTTTTGCATTTGACAATTACTTGACCAGTAAAAGAGTTCCGTTGAATTTAATTTATTTAAATACTAGCGTTGGAAAAAATTGTATGTAACTTAAGTTTTTCGTATTTCCTCAAGATCCTTCTAAGGTCATTAATGTCTTTAGTGGCGAATAACAGCTGTTTGTTAAACAATGAATCCGGGATACCTCTTATGATACAATCCATTAAATCCTCTTCGTCAACAGCAGATAGTGACGCTGTTCCTTGCATACTCAACACGTACTGGTGGACACTTTCGTCTTTGCGTTTCTTACGACTTCTTAGCGCATTATGTACATCAGCTGCTGATACGCTATGGTGAAACTCTTCCAGTAAAGAAGCCTTCAAATCATTCCACGTCCTACATGATGACGAACGCAAGAATAGCTTTGTCGTCCCTTTGAGCAATCTTCTTGAATAGATAAAATACTGTTGCTCATTCCACCTGTGAAAATCCTGTGCCTCTTTACAACCCAAATACATCCAACTTTTCCTTTAACAATGGAATTGTCGCATTTTGGAGAAAACGCATGTGTTTTAGCCATACCTTGATTTGAAACACTCATAAATTACTCTTCTTCCAGAAAATAACATAAATTTTGGTCGGGGATTGGCACTCCAACTAATTTGAATTTGGAGAAGCAAATCAGGGGTTAGCCATAAGCAATGAACCGGCCGATCGCCATCAACGATCACCATCACACACACAAAAAAACGACAATACCGCAAACATCAGTCCTTAGAAATCGGCTGACAAGAATCGAGCGACTCATGCGCTTACAATAATAAATACAATAACCTACTTGTATATAGTGTACACAACGAAAGCGATCAATTGATCGCAACTGCAAAACAACTGGCACAATACAGAGGTTACAAATGATAATACCATGTAAAAACTCTTTCATAAGAACCGAGAGTTAAAGGATTACGCTTATTAATTTTCATGAGCAGAGAAGAACATTCTGATCTCAAATCATTTCCTCTAAAGTTTCCTTTCTAATGGCAGCTTACTACGGCTTGTAATAACCTCAACGTCAACAGCTTTTACAACTAATAAAATAGACAGTAACATTTTACCAAGTACATCTTAAAAGATTTAAATTACACTTGTATTTCAATTGTTGCTAAAATTGAAAAATGTGACTTACACCACTTTAAATATAAACTGTCCAATATCCACTGACATAACGGGATTGCTGGAGTAATATAAAAAAGCAGTACAAACTATGAGCAGTTGCCTATTGTGTTCGTAAAGGGGAAGGAAACCCGCATAGGATATCTCATAAGATTTACTCGGAAGAATTGTAACAGAAAAGTAGAAGAAAGAATGCTAAATATTTAAGTAAACAACAACAGCTTAAACAACAACAATAACAGTACCAAGCAATAACAGAAAGACTAGTCACTAGTCAGCTCCTAAGGCAGACCGTGAATGGTTTTTCTCCACTTTTGGCATAGCGTTGTCTCGCCCGAGAGCGCGTACTCTGAGTACAGAGTGAGGAAGATGGAAGTTATCAGGCGAGGCATCGATGGGCAAAAATTCGTGAAAAAGCATTCACTGCTTGCCTTAGGAGCTGTACAGTAATAACAGTAAAACTGGGTCGATACCAGTACTTTGGAATCAGTCAACCCAGAACGACAAATCAATGACCTTTCTAGAAAATATTAAAAACAGGCTACAAGGGATGATCAGCGCTTTGTGAAATAACCATTGCAGGTTCTCCAGTAACCTCGAAAATAATATCTAAAATTGCAAGAAAACAAGGGGCAACGTAGGAATCTAGAAAATGTAAAAAAGTTAAAGTTCCTGAGGGCTTTCCATAGGAATGGATCTAGTGTACATCCAAATTTGGATGATTGCAAATTTGAATGTAAGGAGCTAATCTTAACTCTATTAATGACAGGTTAATAGAGCTTCCCTTTAAGTCTCAAGATCTCAACATTAGTCACGTAAATCGAAAGAAACTAGTAAGCAAAGCATAAGGGAGAGTTAGGTTAGTTCGACCGAACCATAGTTCTCTAATTCACAACAACAACATGTCAACATACCTATGTTGATTGTTTTTATTTTGTGTAAACTAGGCCATAAATTTTAAATTCAATGCCGTTAAAGAGAAATGTGCCACTTGCAATTTTAAAAATTCAAAGTTTTAAAAGTAAAGTTATTCTTTAAGGGCAAAATTAAAATATTTGTGTTAACACAAACTTTTATTAATAGGATGATGGCTCAGAAATGTATACAGACAGTAATACACACGAAGCGATTCTCAATGAACTACGGCCCTTCACTGAGTATACAATATCTGTGGTGCCTTTCAATCAAAATGGAATGGGTGATCCATCGAATGAAATTAAAGTGAAAACATTTTCGTCAACTCCCTCTGAACCTCCAAGTAACGTTACTTTGGAGGTAACAAGCTCAACGGTATACTTTCAATTTAAAAGTCAAGAAAATATTTATATAATCAACGTGTGTTTCATTAACAGTCGATAACAGTTCATTGGGAGCCTCCACCAGAAGAAGAACGCAATGGTCAAATTACAGGATACAAAATTCGCTACCGAAAACTTCGCGAATCGCCACAAGTGAAAACTACACCAGCAAACGTTCGGCACTTTGAATTAAATAATTTAGATCGAATGTCTGAGTACCAGGTAAAAATAGCTGCAATGACAGTGAATGGATCAGGTCCATTTACGGAATGGCATCGGATAGTAACATATGAGAATGATTTAGATGAAACACAGGTGCCAGGCAAACCTAGGTGGATTACAGGTAAGTGAAAATTTTTAAATTTCCCTAAAATATTGACTCAAAACATTTGTGCAGTTCGAGCTGGAGCAGAAAGTATAGCTCTACATTGGGCTCCCCCAATTCAACAAGAAATTAAAATTCGTAGCTATATATTAGGCTGGGGAAAAGGAATCCCCGACGAAAATACACAAGAACTCAATGAAAATATCCGCCATTTCGAATTAAAAAATCTGCAGCCAAACAGTGAATACGTAATTTCATTACGAGCAAGGAATATCAAAGGTGATGGTCCTCCCGTATACGACAATGTAAAAACTAGAGAAGATGAACCACTGGATATCCCGGCTCCACTTGAAGTACCCGTGGGATTAAGAGCAATCACAATGTCCTCAAGCTCAATTGTTGTGTATTGGACCGATACCACATTAAGTAAAAACCAACAAGTTATAGATAACCGTCACTACACTGTTCGATATGGAACTGCTGGTTCCAATCGATACAAACTTCACAACACTACGGATCTCAACTGCATGATTACAGATCTCAAATCCAATACTCAATATGAATTCGCAGTCAAAGTTGTGAAAGGTCGGAGGGAGTCAGCCTGGTCTATGTCAGTATTAAATACTACTCAACCTATTCCTCAAATATCGTCTCCAAGAGACGTAACCGTGCGATCGCATGAAAAGTACCCCCAACATGTAATTGTACAATGGCAGGCACCCAAACATAACAACGGAAACATGACAGGATACGTAATTTACTACACAACTGATATGACGAAAAGAGATCGAGAATGGACAATAGTGCCAGTGGTAGGAGAAACACATGTTGCCCTTATAAAAAATCTTAAGCCACACACCACGTACTACTTTAAAGTGCAGGCACGCAATAGTAAAGGGAATGCTCCATTTTCAGCATTAATACCACACACTACGGGACCAACTGTCCCAGAACAGGAAACGGAGGATAATGCCGGATTTGCTAATCAAATGATCGTTTACCTCATAGTCGGTGTTACCACAGTAACACTGATTGTTGCTTTGGCTGTGATAGTCGTACTTTGTAGGAGGAAACCTCCTAATTCACCGGAGCATACCAAGAAAAGGTGTGTAAGTTTATTTCAAGATAACAAAAATAACAATTTTAATTTCTTCAGCTACCAGAAAAATAACTCTGGTGTTCCGAAGCCACCAGATCTATGGATACATCACGACCAAATGGAATTGAAAAATATTGACAAAACCCTCCACAACAACACCCCTGGTAAGATATTGCGCTGAAGAAAAGTTACTGAGATGATTGATTTGGAAGAAATTCTTACAGGTTGCAGTGATGGTGCTTCAAGTAGTGGCGCGATGACATTACCACGATCAGTTGTTCATGATTATGATCCAGAACCAACAGCACCGCATGTTACAAATTCCTTAGACAAAAGATCTTATGTTCCTGGATACATGAGTAAGACTCAAATGATTCCTTTGGTTTGTTGATCAATTCTAATTTTCAGCAACATCCATGAATTCAACAATGGAGAGACCGCAATACCCTCGAACGCAGTATAATATGTCTAGTAGGGGTCATATCGACACGGCCTTATCACAGCAAAGTTTATCACAACCACAAACCAATTCATTGGCACAAACTCCAGAGCATCCATATGCGTATGATTCAATGCCTTCTAATTATAGGTAAGATGTGATTTTTTAATTAAAAGAGAGAAGATCCGTAAAAATTTGTTACATTTTTACATCATCCGCTGATCTTATTTATTTATAACGCAATTGTGGGCAATACTGAAGGACTTTTACATTGAAGGCTTCCTTTGTTATATTTCTTCTTTCTTTTTCTTTCAGTGGGTAATAATGAAAAAAAAAATTCACAATTTAACCGAACGTGTAATTTCGCCTTTAATTATTATTAGTTCAATTGTAACCGGAGGGGGTGAACACATGACGACTAGGGAATAATATTAACCCATTCACTGCAATAATTAGTAGGAAAGCTTTCGTGAGAAAAGTATATGTAAAAAAGCATTTCGTAAGAGAAAGCCTAAAAGCTTCACGTGTATACTCGTAGCTGGCAGCGAATGTGTTAAAACCGCTCCCATTAGACAACTTGAACGGGATGAAATTTCATTCGATCAATTTAATTTAGTAAATTGAATCTAAAACTTACTGTTGCTCCGAACCACTCAACTTTAATTGTAGCACGCCGATGATCGTAATGAGCTTACGATTATCGAAAAGAATCAGTCATGAGCATTCCTTTATTGAAATTTAATTTTACATTTTTATTGATTGACTCGCATGGAATGATTGAAGTTACAATCTACGCTCAACCTTAATGAATATCGAATTCCTGAATATTATCTAGTACCTCTTTTCTCTCTTTAAAGCCCATTAGAATTGCGAAAATATAATAATATCGAACCAGTACTCTTCGACCAATTTCAATTTTACTTATGTCGGGAGGAGCTTTTAAAAAACAATCGCATTATTTACTTTTGTTTTCTACATTGCAAACTAGGTATGTTTCCTTTGATTTTATTTAAAAAATAATTATTTGGAATTATGAAAACTATAACGGTCATCATATGAAGTAATTCAGGTATTTTGAATGAAAAATTACTCCAGAATGTTTGCATTAAATGCATACACCTCTTCTATCCGCAGAGCCAGAAAGGTGGTGAGACTTTTGATGTCGTAAAAATCGTGAAAAACAATTTCATTTCCTGATTTTAGAAAGAATGGTTTTGATAGACTCTTTATGTATGGCTAATTCCTTCATTGCTGATTTTGAAAACTTTCGATCTTCTGTCCTGACAGGCATTTCTATTTCCTCTTCCGAATATTTCCGTGTAACGACGACTATTACATTTTTATCGCTGAATTTTTTTTAAGTACCAAAGCAGTTGGTTTTGATATTTTCTTCGACAAAACTTCTCTGCAAACTATTTACCTGCCCTATTTGAATAATACCTTAAACACTCACTAGTACAGTATATTTCCCAGAAAGTATACGCCTTAAAATGAAAACGAGTCTGAATTTTGAGGTAAACATTTTTTTTATTTCAAAAATGACACAAAAGGTTTTGAATTGCAATTCAATAAGGTATCCAGCCTCCGCCGTTTTCTTCAACTTTGCTAAGACGATGTGGTATACTTTGATCTAATTTTTCGGCATAATTCGTACTGAAAGACTTCCATAAAAATCTTAGTTAGGGACCAAGCTGTTTTGTGTTGACAAAAAATTTTCCTTTCATCTTCGCCTTCATCAAGCCCCAAACGTTTTCAATAAGGTTCATATGAGGTGACTGTGCCGACCACTTATGTCATTTTCTTCCTTCCATGTTTTACACAAACCACTTTTATGTTTCGGGTCCTTACCACGATTACTCATAGTTCCTTTGTAGAGTTGTTATTTGGCTTCATGTTTTATGGCCTTAAAGAATAAAGGCGTATATTTCGAGCCAAATAACACTGTTTAAGATTTTTATAAAAAATAATAAGTTCTCCTTCTAACCCAGAAAGTGCACTTTTCAGTGGAGTGCCGAAAGGGTTACTAGCCATCAAAAGATAACGCGGGGATCATGCTATCACACATACAAGGCACAATTAAGGGTGAGCACATGCGGTTAATGAATTTATATGCTTTCCACTTTGGCGCACAAAAGTAGATTCTTGTGATGTCCTTGCTAAGCTCTGCACAATCGACTCCTTCGAAATGCCACGCAAAGCTGTGGAAGATGGAATAGACTACTCAATATAAGTCAGTGATCTGAAATATCTTTAAGTTAGGACACAATGACTGCAAACTGGTAGAAGAAAACCTAAGCCACTGTGTGTTAAGTACATTAAAATCAGGTTGAAGAACAATTTTAGGTAAAGGAGTTATTACTACAAATTAGTCAATTATATCACAAAGCGAAAAAATGAAATTGTCTACCTTTGAAGTTTAAATTTTAGATTATTCGAGGAATATCCCTTCAGAATAGTAAACGGCAAATTGCCAAGCTTGTAAAGAGGAATAAAAGATAGTAACCTGGCTCCAAGAACTGATCTTTCTCAGTATCATAATTATTTTGGTTTTATCTTATGCGGAAAATAGCACATTTCAGAAAAGCCCATAGACCAAATGTAAATAGAAGGCAAGAGTTAATGTTGTACCCAAGTGCCAGGTGACAGACATTAAATTTGTGGGGATTTATCCGTGGTTGTGTCACTACGTGCTTTCACTCAAATTAAAACCCCAGTGAAAAGTTATTTAGGACGAAAGGAAGTTAAGAAAAAAAAAACAATTTACCACAGTAGTGATAAATAATTAGGGCATAGAAAAGGTCTGCCTCGCATTTATGTAAGAATTAAGTGCAAATAGTGAAAAATACATCAGCTTCGTGAGGTACAAGCGTTGTGTAATTACGTCGCACAATTATATCTTTCTTTGTTGAAGTTGTTTTCAAATATTTCTGATAAAAATATTTGATTTCCTGTCAAGTTGGCTCTGAATGTTTGGTTCCTTTTTCGACAGATTTGACAGATATTTATATAATTTCATTTTCTTAAGTAGAATTTTCGTTATACATTTTTCTGGATTCAATTTTAATGAGGAGATTGAATACAGCATGTCATAATGCAAATCGAGTATTTCTTCCGGATTCAGTAAATCCTTAAAGATGCCAAATTATTCTCTCCATTTATCCTCGAAGTTACGTCGCATATTTAAAGCATTTATTACGAGTATATTTTCATCAGAAGGTCTTTTCAATAAATTGTTCAATTACGTGGGTAATACCTTAACGGATAGGCATAGAAATTCATGTGAGATGGTTCGCCGAAAGGTAACATCCTTTGTGAAAAAGGAAAGTAAAAATTATGAGCAAAGCGGAAAGAGCATTGATGGGAGCAGACCGGAATGCTGTATCAAACAGCAATCGATAATACCACTTCATTCCAAGTACAACAAAAAAATTTTTGGCATAGACATTAAGGCAGAAAAGAAAAGATCAAGAAGTCAAAGTCCAAAAGGATTTTCAAAAAATCCATTTTTTAATTATCTGCGAGATTTGCGAAAAATGAATACTGGACGCAATGCTATAGAATTAGCTAAAGAAGGTGGTGCAAAGTGGAGATCAATGTCGGAAGAAGATAAACTTCCTTATGTGATAATGGCGCGTCGTAATCGAGATTATAAAGTTAAGCGCCTGAAAAGTGGACCAATTAAGAATACAAAAATTAAAAGGCAACCAAAACATATTTTCACCCGAAGGCAAAAGGTTCCAGAAAAACGGAAAGTGGAGAGAGTTATAACAAGTTATATTAGTTAAAATTCTTTTCTTAGACTTAATTGTATTGTCAATTTTTATTAAGAGTAAAATTATTTCGAAATTCAAAAAATGTTTTAATTAATTTTTAATTTCTATGGCAAGAAATTGTGTGAAATTTACTTTTGATTCAGTTGTGCGTTATTAGTTCAGTATCGATCGGGAGTAAAAACGACAAATTACTTTTGGAACTTGACAAGCGTTTTTACTCTAGAATAATCAAAATTTCCAACAAATTCGAACAAACCGTTTGGTTAAATTAATAAGGGCTTAGAATTAGGGGACAATTGGGTTGTGGGGAAAAGGAAATTAGAAGATTGAGTGGAAATGTTAGCGCACATTCTCCTGAAATAACTGCGGCCTATAGTCGGCAGGGAAGACAGAAAATGGTGGTCTGTTCCACATTCTTATAGTTCGGCTCTAGAAGGATTCTCGCAACATTGTTCTGCTAGGTCTTGTCTCTTGAGAACTTGCACAATAATAATTTCATGCCAAAACAAGAATTGTGGCTCACTTGCAACATTTGTCAGGTTAAAACTTTCCAATCTCCTCTTCCAAATTTCCTTCCGCCTAACACTTACAAAAAATGACGAAAGTATGAATACGGCTCGTTGCGCGGGTATAACGCGTAGAGACAAAACTACAAGGAATTAGACCAAAAATTTCGTTAGAACGATGTCCATTACAGTAGCGATAAAAAAGAGTTAGGGTACTTGCACGTTGGCGATGGGTGAATGTTACTTAGGTGATACCTGGTAGAATATTAGGTTGACGTTCACACTTGTTTTCTACTAGCAGATATTTAGTACATTTTGAGCTATTTTCGGATTTTGGCAAAATGTTTGAAAACAGTGATAGTGAAGACGACATTTTGTTTGAAAGTGGTGCATTAAAATGGATGTTTGTAACATCCGGCAAGGTACATCCGACAACTACATCAAAACCCTAAACAATTTTACTTACTTTCAAAATTTAATTCATTTGGAATTTCGCGCCATGTGCACCATCATGAAATTTTACTACTCTGGTAGCTGAAACAATCCACGAAGCCAATCATACAGCGACATGCGAGGTAGAAAGCTACGAACTCATCGACCTGGAGTGAACCTTAAGCCTTCGTATATTTACGTGCTGAAAATTCTGGCTTTCATGCGCCCAACTCAGCTACCCGCAGCCATCCCAATTCCGCTGTGTAAGCACCCTTAGGCATGCAACATTACGTCAGTGCTCCTGGGAATCGATTTTGGATGTAATCGCCTCCTCGCCAATAAATTTGTAATCTTTTTTTTGGACTTTGTCTAACGCGGACAATGCAGTAAGATCGG
>QYTT01083624.1:23595-53407 GCA_006980735.1 Dasypogon diadema
TGACAAATCTCCAAGTGGTGGAAGGCGATGTAAGAACCACGGTCTCAATATCGGCGCGAGGAAGGCGGAAACGTTAATGTCCGATAGGAAGACAAAGGATCTGGAATTTGGACCACTCATGTTCTTGAGTTCAACGATTTTAGAGAGCTCAAATACCTGGATTCGAACTGTCCCAGAACCATATTCTGCCACTGGAGAAGGCTTAGTGAAAGAAGAGCACCAAAATCGGTGGAAAAGTATGACAATGTCTTTGTCTTTTCTAAGAGACTAACGCACACCAAAAGTCCTGTTACACAAAATAGTTATATACGCCATCTCCCGAGCAGACAGAAGTTAGGGCTAGAATTTGGTCCAGGTCTGGCTTGCACGATTTCTGTTAGGGTCCTATTATCAACCTGATCTGAAGAACAAGTGTCCACAAAAATGCAGTTCAACACACGCAGTATGTTTGTTCATGGGAATGGCTGTTAATCGTGCAGCTTCCTCGGGTTTCTGTGTCCAACTCAACGCTTCTTTTTCTAATTCTGGTAACAAAAACTAAGCAATTTTGAATTCAATACCCCTTTCTGTTGAAGAGCGCATCTTACATCCCCTCTAAGTCTCATTCGTTATATTGGCGTCCTTGCCTGTAGCTACAAACTTAACAAATCCCTTTACTTTTCTCTGTGAAAAGGTGAAAAGGACCCGAAGCCAACGATCTACTTCGCTATCCCTCGAATGATGAATACATATATAAATCTTGTATTTTGGAAGGACCTGCAATTATTTGTTCGCCCACATTCTTCTATGTTTCATATCTCTTCTTACAAATCTTTCTTTTCATGCATGAATCTGAAGATCTACCCTTTCACTTTACGTACCCTGCAGAATTCTAAGATATTCACATCTTGCAGGCCTTCTCCTTTCTCTTTTTCTATTGCAACTCAGCACTCGATTATTGCGGTTTGAGCAGTGCCTTTAGCCACAATTCGCTAATTATGTATTATTACCCGCACTACCGTCAGTTCTGCTACAAAATTTTACATCTATAATGTTGGGGATATGTCTTTTGTCGATCATAACACGACCCAGTCCTCACGCTTGATGAGAAAAATAAGTGCTACTAACAAGCCCATAGAATCCAAAACTTTTTACCCTGTATAAATTGTCCTTGATGGAGATTATTGAATTTCTCAAGATTATCCGGGTTCAAGTAAAATTCTAGTCAAATTTTTTGGGTGGAATAATTACAGGTACAAATTTAGTTGTTTTCTATTATCACACTATCCACAAACGCCATAAATGGAGTGCGCTCTATCCCATTCGCTCGTATTTCAATGGGGAAAGCGTATGATATATCTTGAGAGCAGTAGTACAACCTGAAGAAAGCATCATGAAAGGCTCCGAAGATACTCTTGGATAAACATTTAACTTTTAATTTGGAGCAAAAAGGTTACTGACATGATTTGCTTCGAAACAACGGCTAAGTGGTTATTTTAAACTTACATAAAAAGCGCTTTCCTTATGGCAAACTTCACCTACATCAGAATGCCCTTGTAATGTAACTGAAACTTTGCTGGTAGAATTTACGCACGATCAAATATCTGTGATCCACGCACTCATGATCAGTAGTTCTACGGCCACATCAGACTCTATCAACTGCTTTCCATGAAACACGCGTCTGAACTCCGCTTCCAATGGCTGTTACTTGCATTGCAGCACCTCTCTTCCAATTCCAATCCTTTCATTGCACGCACACCTCAGCACTTACTCTTAAAGGTTTGGTTACTGAGATATGATCATCTTCCAAGAAAACGAAAGTGGAAGACTACCTCTACCTCCGCGAAAAAAGCCTAGGAACGACGGTAGACTGCAAGTAAACAGAGCTAAGTACTGCGAGTTAATGCTATTGCTGACCTGATCGTCAGTTGTTGGCTGTTATTTCTGGAGTGAAGACTGTTCGAAATTTGGAGTTATCGTTGCATTTTAAATCGTGAACCTTTTTTTTTGGTTTTTTTGCACTTTAAATCGTGAACCCTTTTTTCCAAATTTCTTGTTATCTTCGTGTAAAAATAAAATAATTGCTCGGGTCGGTGGAAGTGTGGTGGAAGCTAATAAGCGCATTGAGTATACCTTGAAATTGCTTCGAGAAAGTTATCGTGTTTAAACTGCACTTGCCATGAAACCATTGCGATATTTCGTTCGTTTAGGAATACTTAAACCGTCCGAAAGCAGTTTCTATATGAACAGATTTACTTGCTATGCAACTTGTCCGCACGCGAGTGCTACTTTAGCTGCAGATGGAGCGTTTGAGGATTGGCACAATGCACTCCCGTACAGTAAAGTACCGGGACCTAAGCCTTTACCAATCTTGGGTAATACCTGGCGGTAAGTTCATTTTAAAAAGATAAAAATCACGCAACTCACCATCAAAATACAAAGCGTTTCTAAATTTTTCGAAATATTGGTGTCATCAAAACACGATCGCATGAGATTTCGCCAGTACTTCGATTAAATGTAAAACTCTTGCCTGAAGAGATTTCACTGTAATTGCGATGGGGTCTGGCTGCCTTTCAAGTCCGTGTGTAACGTCTATAAGAAATCCAAGTATGAAAAGAAGCACATATTTCGCCATCAACTTTTTGCTATTTGGACTTGGCAGATGGATAGGAGATTGTTCAAAATATTTTCCCAGTTTTTCTCCGGAACCTGCAGTTAGAGCAGTGTTTTAATTATGATCTTTTATGACAGTGATATATGAACGGGTGTAGTATTCGCAAATAATAATGGTAAGATGTAGACTGTGGAGCTTTTAAGACTACCACTCTCTTGGCTACTTATTTCGAATAAAATCTGATAAAACAATTACAGAATTTCTTAAAACCAAGGATCGAATCGTATTGGGAGTTTGTATAACTAATTAGTTGTTGTTTATAAGTTCTGTTAAAATGAAATAAAATTAAAATACACTCAATTATATTTTGTAGTACTTTTACATCGACAGTTGGCCGATTTTCATAGAACAGGAAGACCTTAATTACTTCGAAATTGAACGCTTTGGCTAATTTTGTATGAGAGGAGCGGATTTGAAGAATCTGCTTCTCGTAAAAAGCAACTAAAATACATTGCGCTGGCCGTATAGACATATTCTATATGCAGAATCAGCAGAAGTGTGGTCCGGAGAGACAAAATCAATTTAAGAATTCTTTCCTTTAGAGGAACATAGGATTCTTAGAAGTCAAATATCTTGGCCAAAGACTTATCTGGAACCCCGTCACATAAAATAGGCGGGGACAAAATCGATATTATGGTCATATTTGGCTATAATACCCCTGGTCACTTATGCTGCACAGATATGCTGATCAAAAATAGAACTCAAAAAATTGCAAATACTTACTTAGAGTTACAGGCGCTATGCGCACCTGTCCCACGGCAGCCTTAGACACAATAGTGGATCTCCTACCATTATATCTTCATGTAAAGCGGGAGGTTGCAAGTGCCATCCGACTGCAAGGCATGAATCTCCTAAAGCCGAACGTCACAGATGGATACCTAATATAAAAATCTGTGTCCAGTTCCTTGTTTAACGTCATACCAAGAAGGTGCAATTTTGAATTGCTACTCGAGGTGGATCTGGCTGATCGACAGGCATAGAACTCTGTTAATATGACATTCGAAAGAGGATCCCTTACCTAGTTGGATCTAGGATGGAAGAGAGAATAAGATATTCACCTTATTCACTTGTGAGTATGGCGCTGCTTGAATGCCCTAAAACATCTGGCACAACACAACAGAGTCAAATTGATGTGAAGGTTTAGACTGAGACTATTCAAAAGTTAATTACTGAAAAGTCTCAGTAGATGGGGTGCAGAGGTCAAGGAAGAATGTTAAAATAATCATTTAGGCTTAAGTCAGGCGAAGAGGTTTATTATTACCTATTGGCAACAGAAGCTACGGACGCTCCTTTTACTCAGCAAGATTAAGTTTAAAACCATCTCTGAGTGTACTAAATTCTGTTCTCTTTTGTTCGAGTAGAAATACCTGGACGACTCCCTTTCATGTCATCAAAGAGTTCTTAGTTTTCCCACGTCTGTGGTTCAATATTCCTCGTGGCGTGATTAAAGGCTTTTCTTACCCCTTACTTCAGGCTCTCTACTTTTCCATTCTACCAGGGACTAGAATCCTGGTCAGGCACTGAAGTAAAAGAACAAGCCTCCTGAAATACATCATTCATAGCTGTGGGTATTACCTATAGCTGTGACTCCGCATTGATGCACACGACTCTGGATAAACTCTCCAAGGTCATGTCTTCTGGGCGATCATGATTGTTCTTCCTGTCGCCGAAGGAACGGATGGCTGTGATAAATTACCCGATTACCTTATCCAGTGAGCACATACTGAGGAGAAGGTGCTTTAAAGAGGGCCTCCTCATGCCAGACAGGACGTATGGTTTGAGTCCCACCGACGTGGTCGTGAAGTCGAAATGCCTTAAGGTTAGAGCATTCTTCTGAGAGCTTTGCCAGAGGGACACTGCGATTTCTCAGTTATAGGTGAATTCACTGGGAGGTTGCGGCTTAGAGCAGCACTACTACCTGCACTCCGTCCTCACGTCTGATGCTAGGATCTGATCTGCACGATTTTAACCTGGTGCAGATTCAGGTCAGCACTCCACCTCGCGTAGAATAAACTACGGTAGGAACAGTTTGCGAAGCTTCTGATCAGCGGAAATCCGAAGCTAGTGGCCTCGGTGTTTGTACGTGCCTAAGGTATAAGAGCACCGTCATGCCGGATTGCAGTCCTCGGAAACGTGACAAGTGTCCTCGGAGACTGTCTCACTCACGAACACTCTACACCCAAACTGTTCGCCTTCGCACGAGAGCGGTTTGGAAGACTGAGCAGCAGTGGCCCTGGGGCTTTGTGGCCGGACGCTATCATGTTGAATCGGCCGTCATACACAATTCAGTATACTGGCCACACAGAAGCTCCGGGTTGTCTTTTTTAACATGCGATCCCCGGAGTGATCCGGTTTGACTAGATGGCGTCCTCACCTCAGAATGTGTATTATTGTGAAGATAACTAGCAGAGTAATCTGCAATTATCTGTAATTATCCGTCCAATTGCAAGGCCCCTGATGAGGCTTTCTAACTGCTGCATCCAAATCAGCTGTAACCATCAATCGTCAGGTTTAGAGGGTTTACTCACTCTTCATTGAGGAGAATACTCTATCTCACAAGATATTTTTTATATCCAGTGTTTGATGACCTAAAGAATCTCGTTAGCGGTATGTGCTGGCGGATCTGCCCGTTGCGTGGCATTGTTTCTGCTGGGGCCAAGAGCTTGCAATAAGGTGAACTGCTTGCTTAGCTACGTGCTGACGCTGTCCAAGTTCACAGTTGAGGGTGAAGAATGGACATCACACCACTGACATAGTAAAAAAGCACACACGGACTTCCAGGGCTCTCTTCGTTGCCAGGTTGTGGAGGCAGTGATGTAACGAGGGAGGCTACATTCATCTTTACGTGGTTGCCGTTGGGGTCCGTGCAGAATAGCAGACTACACTTTCACTGGTGGTGTAGTCCGCGGAACTTTTCCCCGTTTTAGAGCGCTGCAGCTACCACGGGAATGGTGATGAGTCACCATTGATGTCAAAAAAGATTGTATTAGTTAAGAGTATTAATTCTAATTTTTCCGGTAGAAGACGTGTAGTCAATCCGAGTAGTGCCAAATAATATTTTTTTAATCGAAAGATAAATATTTTGCTGATATTAAAAAATAATTATAAAATAAAAACTTTCGGCGTTATTTTTAAAAGTTTTCATTTTTGACTCTCTTTCTGAATTATTGTTACTTTTTCATACTTTTGTAGTTTCTTTATTTACATATAATTTCATTTCATCATACTTACAGCTAAATTGTCTAATCTTTTGAGGAAATCTTTAATCTTTTGTTTAATCTTCGGGGTTCTCTAAACAACAAGAGATATAAAAAGAAACTAATTGCGAACGGAATCCAGTCAAAAAAAAACCTGCGTATCATTTTATTTCATTTCTTTGAGATGAAAGTGAAAATTAAAACCTAAGTCCAGTGCAAGCTCTTAGTCAATGCAAGTATATATCTCTGTAGTAATCTCAAGTGCCTAGTTGATTGATGGCTAACTCTCACTACACAAACCCATCTTCTTAGTGAATTCAAAGCCTGAAAGCTTCACGTGCAAATTAAGTGGCCACTTGACGCTTGCTCAAGAAATTTATTTAAATGAGGCTCTAAAGGAAAGTTAATAAAATTACGTAAAAATTGTTAGAGCATACCTAGCCATTCAGTGTTGATTAACGGCGACCTTGGCAGTGCGCATAGAAATGCTCAAAATTAAAAAAAAAAAAAAACATGTGAATATTTTGGTTTACTCCGAGTGACAATACGAATTCGTTACTAATTTCACGCAACAAATTCACTTTTCGGTGGCTTCCGCAAAGTTATTGAGCCGCGGTAGTTGACCCACATCCGCACAAAGTTGCAAACTGCCAAGTCACACTGTTTTCGCTTCTTCGGCTATGGTTTCGTAGCTCCAATTAGCACCTGGATTCCATAGGATAACTCCAAGCGCAAATAATACTTATGGTTCGGTTAGCGTAGTTTGTCAGAGCACTTGAATAAAGCGATGGGAGTCAAGGTTGAATTATTTTGGTACTTTTCAAGTTACATAATCTACAATTAAAGGTTTTTTTTCTGGGAATTCGTTTAAAATCGGGCACTGGTTTTAATGCAATTTTTATGGAACTCTCATAATTTAACTGAGTGCAAAACTGCTCGTATCAATGCCATTTCACGCCTAACCTGTCTCGAATTATTGAAATGAAATTCATTTTTTTATTTACATATTAAAATTTCCATTCTAGGTTGTTTCCAATTATTGGGCAGTACACAATATCTGATATTGGAAAAATTTCTTTCTTGCTGCACGAGGAATACGGACGAATTGTTCGCTTTGGAGGATTGATGGGCCGTCCTGATCTTTTGTTTATTTTTGATGCGGATGAAATTGAAAAGGTACATAGATTATAATCATGAATACATACATACATACCTTTGCACTTATGACATGACCATAAGAATGATTTAGTATCTTATTTTGATTCAATGAATAAAGTTGTTGTGAGGGAAAAGTTCTAACCAAAGATTAAATAATATCACAAAGATTATTGTAATGTTCGCTACTAAATTAAAAAGGATGCACTATGCCAGGACCACCTCCATAATAACATATCTGATCAAAATTTATAGTTCGGTTTAGGTTATCTTTGTTTTTGGCATCTCTAAATTCAAAACTTTGGGCTCTTGTTGGAGCTCCCACTTGCCTGGAGCAGGTTATATTGCCAATAAATTTTTTCAGTCAAAATTTTTTGTGTAAATTTTACATTTTAATTATTTTGTAATAGATTATGTTAAAGTTAGGTTTTGTTTTATTAGTATCAATGTTTGTGTTGTTGTTAATGGTTCCTTTTAGAGTCCTTTATATATAACCTTGTGTCTTTTTATCTTACATTTACATTAAGTTTTGTGTCATTTTCTTCCAGTGTTCTTTTTCTATTCCTTTTGTGTCTTTTTTATGTATTGTTTTGTGCCTATATTGAATCTCTTTATATATCTTTTGTATATATAATTTGATAGGGTAGCTAGTGCCGCGTTTTTGAGTCTTTCGTTATTTATAATGTTTTAAATAAATGTGACTATATACAAAAAAAAATTATTATTATTATTATTAGTCGAGTTGGATAAGGCACTGGTCTGCAGGTTTGCTTCACTGTGGGTGCGAGTTCGATTTCGATTCCTGCAACCAATGGTTGAGGCAACTATATTGATGAAGATTGTACTTGTGAGGCCATTGGCCGATGTTGCACACTAAAATCCCATACCATTATAGGTTAACTTGCAGCACTTTTAAGGTGATAATTCTCAACCCCCCCCCCTCCAAAAAATTCCCTTCCGCCTAAGCTGTGTGGGTTGTTCCCTGAGCTTAGGCAACACTTTAAAAAATCTGGCTTTGTGATTTACAGAAGTTCACCTCTAATGAGAAGATATTTCCTATATTACCATTTCATTACGTTGTTGAATTGCAAAAAAAAAATCTCTCAACTTTGAAGAAGTATAACATTGTTAAGTAATTATTCTAAATTATTAAAACATGTTATAAAATGTCAGAAATAAAATTATTTTGTAAAATAGAATTAAAGACGAAGAACTTTAATTTTTGGTACCTACTAAACTGTTAAAGTATTATTTGTTTCTAGTGTTATAGAAATGAGGGAACCACACCTTTTCGGCCTTCGGTACCAAGTCTGGTAGAATATAAAAGCATTGTACGTAAAGACTTCTTCGGTGATTTACCTGGAGTTGTAGGAGTGTGAGTTAATTAAACAAAAGCAAACAGGTGATCCCAATCACAGCTGAATATGTACTTAATAATTCCAGTCATGGTGAGCAATGGCGAGAATTTCGTTCAAGAGTACAGAAGCCCATCTTGCAACTTTCAACTGTTCGTCGGTATTTAGCTCCGCTTGAGGAGGTTACAAATGACTTCTTGCGACATTGTGAGGGGCTGCTAGACGAAAATTACGAACTACCAGACGATTTCGACAATGAGATTCACAAGTGGTCACTCGAATGTGAGCAAAATTTATAATTTGATTTACATTAATTTGTTTTGTTTTTACACTTGAAAGGTATTGGACGAGTAGCACTTGATACACGACTGGGCTGTCTGCAGCCCAATTTAGCACCTGATTCTGAACCACAGCAAATTATAAATGCAGCCAAGTACGCTTTGAGGAATGTCGCGATTCTGGAATTAAAGGCACCATATTGGAGGTACTTTCCAACGCCGTTGTGGACAAAATATGTTAACAATATGAACTTCTTCGTTGAGTAAGTATACTGCTGTGTTTGTATGCGGACGACCTCATTTAAAATTGTAAATATTTATAAGCTTAGAATGCACTTAATGTTAAGAGAAAATTCAAATTCAAAGACCAACATCAAGTCCTACTTCAGCAGAGCAGAAGCTTTACGTAGAGATTGTCACTCGAGTTCTATCATAGTTTGGAATAATAACGAGTAGCTTGCTACTAACATCCTGGGTCCCTCTAATGATAAATAGTTTTTCAGAGTTTGGAAAATAATAATAAATAAGAGCCTATTTTAACAAAATTATAGAATTTTTCCTAGAATCTGGTAGATGACTTTGTTGTATTGTAATACCTTCCTTCCAATTCTACTACTGAATATTTATTTTCTTTGCAGGGTATGCATGAAATATATAAAGGATGCAACCAAACGAATGAAGATAAAAGATCGTAGTCAAGATGGAGAACCATCTCTTCTAGAAAAGGTCTTAACTAGTGAGAAAAATGAAAAGATCGCTTCAATTATGGCTTTAGACTTAATGTTAGTTGGAATCGACACAGTAAGATAAATTATTGATTGGGAAATTTTCCTAGGATCACTAATTCTTTCCTAGATATCCATGGCAGTGTGTTCGATTCTATATCAGCTGGCTACTCGGCCTGAACAACAAAGGAAAGTTCATGAAGAATTACTTCGAGTTTTACCTGATCCAAACACGCCGCTAACTATTCCCCTTCTCGATCAAATGCATTTCCTAAAGGCATTCATTAAGGAGGTGTTTAGACTTTACAGCACAGTGATCGGTAATGGCCGAACTCTTCAGGAAGATACTGTGATCTGTGGCTATCAAATTCCGAAAGGAGTGAGTCGTCATTATATGCGTTTCTTTCTACAATTTTTGATTATATTATATTTTAGGTTCAAGTCGTTTTCCCCAACCTAGTAACAGGAAGTATGGAGGAATATGTAACTGATGCTTCAACATTTCGGCCCGAACGTTGGCTGAAGAGAAGTCAGGGTGGATTTGAAGGAAAACTACATTCGTTTTCATCATTACCCTACGGTTTTGGTGCCCGAATGTGTTTAGGACGAAGATTTGCAGATCTCGAAATGCAAATTTTACTAGCTAAAGTTTGTACCAGTATCTTATGATATATAAGCTGTTATTAACACTTATATTTTTCCAGTTACTTAGAAATTACAAATTGGAATATCACCATGAACCTCTGGAATATGCTGTGACATTCATGTATGCCCCGGATGGACCGCTGAAATTCAAAATGACGAAAGTTTAGGAGCAAAACTTAAGATTCAAGATAGTATTAAGATAAAAACATATGTTTATTAAATATATTATTTTATTTAAGAAATCTATGGAGGGCGCTTATTTCTTAGTTTTAGTTTTCCTTAAATAAGGTAGTATCATCTGTTCTAGAATCGCTGATTTAATCGACCCATAAAGAACCATATCGCAAATGAGCAACTTATCTGTTATGACAAATATTACAAATCGATTTACCGATTAACGAACCATAACATAGCAACATCCAATGGATTCTAGAGATAATTCTGTTATAAAAAATAGAAAGCTTTGACCATTGGTAGACGCCAGTGGAATTCGAATGTGAGACCTCATAAACCATGAGCCAGCATTTTATGCACTAACTGTAGGCCCATTTTTATAAATAATCCTGATTTTTAGGGTTCCGTAGTCAACACAGAACCCTTATATGTAGTTTCGTCATGTCCGTCCGTCTGTCCGCGGCTTAGCTTAGAGACTCTTAGCACTAGAAAGCTGTAATTTGGCATGGGTATACATATTAATCACGCCGACAAAGTGGTAAAATAAAATCTTGGAAAAAAATTTCTTTTGGAGACCTCCCCTACATGTAAAGTAGGGATGAATTTTTTTTTCTCGTCTATCCCATGGTGTGGGGTGTCGTTGGATAGGTCGTTCAACAATATTGCGGGTATGTGAAAACCATTTTTCGATCCAGGAATTCGTTTGCGAAATATTAAGCTTTAAAGTGCAAATTTTTGTTAGAGTCTGACAGCTAAAACGAAGTTAAAAGGAAAACTATCACAGCTAAGTAGGCTTTACAAGTTAATGAGTAATAGTCGACCAGCTAGTGAAAAGGAAAATTTCGTACAAATTCCATTGAAAATTACTTAGATGAAGCTGTTAGTTGTGTAAAACAGGTAGTAAATGGAAAAATATAATCATAACATCCTTAATAATAATAATTCCTAAATTAATAACAATGTTTACCTTCGAATAACCCAAAATTGTTGCATGACTCTGAAACGCTTCAAAATCATTGCTCTAGCCTTTCAACCTCTACTCCAGTTCAGCCAGACAACAGCACTCCATCTTTCGCTACTAAAGTAATCTGCATATCGACCAGAATAAATATTTCCTTGGCACTCTCTTCTGGCAATGAGTCTCGATCGGATTAAAGATTTCCCTCAGCATTGATAATGAGTTTCGACCAAATTGGGGATTTCTTATTGCCCTTTATACAGAGCTAACTCTTTTCTTAGCACCTTTCTGGGTGTTGACCAGAATAAAGAATTTCAAAGAAACGACGAATTTAGCACGGCGGAATGAAAGGTTAACTAAACTACTAAGATTTTGCACACCCTAATCCCTTTAGAACCCAAGTTGAAATTTTTCCATGTTTTAGTAGATGATACAAGATAAAAAATAAAAAATGGAGGAAATTTTCCAGGACATTCAAGGACAAAGTCATTTGTCACATATTTTCTTAAGTTGCTTCTCAAATGAAGGGAAACAAAATCTTCAGCACCATTGACCTAACGAAGGCAAACTAACCAATTTGTGTAAAACAGCCGACACGACAGCCCGACAACATTCGGGCTTTATGAGCTTCCCATCATTGAATTGCAGTAGCAAATTTTTCAACATTTCCATGAGTATGGAGCTCCAAGCAGCCCAAACTAGTGGATTACATCTTACCTTAAAAAAACGCGAAAATTAAAGTGAAATATTTTATTAAGAGGTCAGTTGTAACACGCCCGACAGCACAACCCCGGCTTCAGTCGATTTTCCAAAGGCAAAAAATCAAAGACAGCCTCTTACTAAAACTAAATTTATTTGTACATGCTATTTTATATAAAACATCGCTAATACTGTTCTATAATTCTATTTAAATCTATCTTCTAGAGAAAACCTTATCTTACAAGTAAGCTTGAACTTGAATGAATGCATGGAACAGGAGCGACCTGTGATGGATGTGATTTAAATAATTTTAAATAATAAAAACGCGGTTTACTATAATTCTTCTTTTAAAGCTTTACCAATGCCCTTGAAGCTAGGATCCATATTATCTTCTTCTTTCTTAACATGGGACCTTACGTGCTTCCTAAATCCAGATGAGGAGGAAAACTTTTTCTGGCAAATATCACAAAAATGTCGCTGCCTATGATTCCTGCTGTGAAAAATGAAACAATTTTGATTTAAAAATGTACTAGGGCATTTTCTGCATTTGAGCGGTTTCTTTGATCCTTTCGACGGATCCAAATGATTCTTAAGTAGATTTTGCTTCATAAATTTCTTCCCGCAATGCATACAGCTATATGGTTGATTCCCTTGGTGATTCAGCAGGTGATTTTTCAGATCCTGCTTGCGAGTGAAGGATTTCGAGCATGTGGAGCATTGATGTGGTTTAGCAACGACTCGAGTGTGGATTTTAAGATGTCTCTCTAATCTGTACATAGCAGGGAAGCTTTTACCACAATACTCACATTCCACTGGATTTTGATCCGGCTTTATGTGAATTTCGCGGTGACGTGTATAGCTCCAGCGGCACGTGAATTTCTTTCCACAATCCTCGCAATCATACGGATTACTACTATTGTGGGTTCGTTTGTGCAATTTTAAGCTCTTTTCGCGAAGGAAAGGCTTTGAGCACACATCACAAAAGAACGGTTTCCTATCCTTATCGTGCGTTATCATATGCTGCTTCAGCAGATATGGAGTAAGGAACTGTTTATCACAAAATTTGCAATTAATTACTTTCCCTATTATCTGATTGTGCCCTTGCATGTGACGCCTGTAATTAAACGGCTGAGTGAAGCCCCTCTCGCAAATGTTACAGTGAAACAGCTTCTCCCCCGTATGAGTTAAATTATGTAATTTCAAGCTGTGCTTATAGGCATATTCCTTCGGACACAAATGGCATTTGAAAACTTTGGGGGCTGGAATATGCGTCTTAAGGTGTCTTTTAAGTAGGTGAGGTATTGGAAACTTCTTCCCACAGAATTCACAATCATGTGACTTGGCTTTTATCTGCGAGTGAGTTAGCATGTGGCCGTCCAAAGAAGTTTTCGTGGTGTAGTCCTTAGGGCATAAGTGGCATTTGTACAGTTTAATGTCTTCGTGCACATAAGAATGCCTTTTCAAATTGTGATAACTAGAAGATGAGAATTTACACTGCTTGCATTGATACGGCCGGTCGAGGCCATGCTGCTCTTTAGAATGTTTCAAGAACTCATTCGTGGTCAAAAACGAAATTTTACACTTAATGCAGTACCTGCACTCCATCAGCTTTCTAGCACGTCTTCCTTTCCTCCGAGCTTTACGTAGCCGTATTATTTCTGCCAATGCGTCTGGTGCTAAGCTTTTAAAATAGAATGTTAAGGAACAAAACGGACAAGTTGCTTGCAGGATATCCTTTTCCCGATCGAAGTTGTGAGGCGACACCAGATGAAGTCTTCTGTGCATCATAAATTGTGCACGGTCTGTAAAACTTATATCACAATCATCGCATGTGAAGGGATTAAATAATGATTCTATATAAGCATCCATTTTTCCTTGTAAAAGGAGCGATTTCTTGACGCTTTAATAAAAGGATTTCGGTTTGTCCTTCGGTGTCAGGTCTTAAGCTTCTAAAAACTGATTGCTTGACTAAAATTGATAAAACTGGTTTAAATAACACATGAGGATCTTTAAAATGCAATCACTGTCATTTTATCCATATAGGATTAGTTAATTCAACGTAAAAATTAGGAAAAGTCCCCTCTTAATTACAGAAAATAAAAATCAAGAAACCACCAACCACAATGACAGTAATGACAGTTGCGGTCGTCAATACCAAAATATTGCCAGGTGCTAGGAAAAACATCGCAAAATGAAATCAATTTTTGGTGAGCAATTCTTAAAATGAATTGTTATTACTACCGAGATTTTCAAAACTATCAGCTGTGTGATTCAATTAACAATCGGAAACTTGCCCTCAAAAAATCTTGAACCTCTTAATAATTATTTCACTATTATGTTCAAAAGCGGAGTGAAGTTGTTTCGCGGGCCGGGATCTGTTTGACAGAAAGGAATCGATTTGTTTTCTTGTATAATGTTTGGTGAACGTTGAAGAAAAGGTAATTTTCTGAATTAAAATGTACCCATTTAACATTTAATTGTAAATAAAAACTGATATTTGTAATATTCAGAGTACTTTCAGTTGCATTCCAACCTGGACCTACGTCCTGTGGTAAGATCTCGCAGATCTCGAGATGACTTCCTTTGCTTCATTTAGTTACTTCATCTGTGATGATTGCAATGTAAAATTCGTAAGCCAAAAAAGATTTATGCAGCATAGAAGGCGTCATTTCATATCTTCACAAATTTGTCATAGAGAAAAGGATATTCTACAAGGTGTTTGTCCATTTTGTTCGTTAACGTTTTACTTTAAAAGTTTAGCTCCTGATGCTTTGAAAGAAGTAATCAGACTTCAAAAACTTCGGAAAAAGGGGCAAAAAGCTAAAAAGCTTATGGAATGCAGATATTGTCTGAAATGTAAAACTTCCTTTTGTACTACGAATGAATTCCTGGAGCACTCTAAGGTGGTTCACGGGCTCGACCGACCGTACCAATGTAAACAGTGCAAATTTAATTCTTTTCGATATCACGATTTGAAAAGGCACTCATACGTACATGAGAATATAAAAATATACAAATGCCATTTATGTCCGAAGGACTATACCACGAAAACCTCATTAGATTATCACATGCTAACACATTCCGAAGTGGAAATGAAGTCACACGATTGCGAATTCTGTGGAAGGAAATTTCCGATACCTTATCTGTTGAAAAGACACGTGAAAACACATTCACCACTTCCTAAAATATATAAGTGTGATTTATGTCCTAAAGAATTTGCTTACAAGCACAGCTTGAAACTACACCATATGACCCACACCGGAAAGAAACTCTACCACTGTCCCATTTGCCAAAGAGGTTTTACTCAGCCTTTCAACTACAGGCGGCACATGCAGGGACACAATCAAATAATTGGGAAAGTTATTAACTGCAAGTTTTGTGATAAACAGTTTCTCACTCCGTACCTATTAAAACGACACATGATTACCCATGTCGACACCAAGCCATTCATCTGCGATATTTGTTTAAAGCCGTTCTCGCGTGAGGAAGGTTTAAGCTTGCATAAGCGCACCCATACAGGTGATCTTCCATACAAATGCGAAGACTGCGGTAAGAAATTCATCAGACGCTCAAACTACAAACGGCACCAAGTCATCCATATTAAGCCGGACCAAAATCCAGTCTCCTGCGAGTATTGCGGAAAGAGTTTTCCAGCCATGTACAGATTGGAAAGACACCTCACTATACACACAAGAGTTATTGATAAGCCGCATCACTGCTCGCTTTGTCCTAAACAATTTACAAGGAAACCGGACTTAAAAAATCACCTTCTAAGCCATGAGGGTAACGAGCCTTACAGTTGTGTGCACTGTGGGAAGAAATTCATTAAGCAACGATTGCTCAAAAATCATCTAGATCCAGAAAGTGAAGGAGAGAAACCATTTAAGTGTAGAAACTGTAAAGATGTTTTTACAAACAGAAACTGCTACAGCTTTCACATTAGGAATCACAAAAAAGGGTACGTGTGCAAGATTTGTCAAAGACGGTTTTTTAGTCGTGATGGATTTAAAAATCATTTGAAACGACATGTAAAGAAGGAAGAGGATCCATTTTATAATGAACACCTAAAGGAGGAACTTTAGCTGCTCTGAATCTCTTTATGTATGTAATCTTTTTATTTTTCGTTCACTATTGAAGCTGTGTTATTTTACATTACTAGTTCAAAGCAGGAACCTGATGTTATTTTATACAAAACGTGGATGCAGACCAGAGATATTTTCGAAAGTTTAATTACTCACGCAAATAATGTGCGTAGTCTTGTGCATGTTCTTAATTTATTTTCGCCCAATGCAGTATTATTTTTTTATTATAAATAAACTTAACTTATTAACAAAGCAGATTCGTTTGAGTACTTGATTTATTCCACTTTTTTAAATAAATTTTTTATCATTTAAAATTCGTGAAGTGTTTCATGTTGAGAGTATTTTATAAGGAACTGAAGCAGAAATTCCGTCAAAAAAGTGCCTATGGACGTTATAAGAGGCTGAAAAAAACCTGCATGAAGGTAAATCTGGAAAAACTTCCTTTGAATTTTGTCAAACCAGAAATTTTGGAATGGATAAAAATTTCAAGGAATTTGCATCTTAAAATGCTTAAAGGGCCAATTTAGGATGCTATATGAAGAAATTACTTAACAATTTTTTTTCTAATCTTCCACCCTTTCGGGGTGGGGAGAATCACACCCAAATCTCCGATTTCACAGGAAACTCTCTAGTTTTCAAACTATAAAAGATATCTAATTAAAAATTTTTTTATTTTGAAGCTTACATATAAGTATACAACCTGTAGCATGGGTTTGGTTGTAATATTATTCTAAATGCTCTCAAAATACAAAAATCAAAATTTCAAAGTTATTTAAAAGTTTTCATTGAAAAAGAATTCTTTTTCCCAGAGAACATTATCTCAATTTTAAGGCTACAGTTTATGAGGAATATAACTCTGATTATACAAAAAAAAAAAATCGAGCCGATATATGCAAAAACAACGAAATTAGAGTGTTTCCCATGCCGCAAAACAAGAAAATCTTAGCTTTTTTGTTTTGTTTTTTTTTATGGTATTGCCTAAGCTCAGGGGACAACCCTCTGTTGCACACAGCACAGCTTAGGCGGGGGGAAGTTAGGGAAGAGGAAGACTGGGAAATTAATTTGTCAAGTGTGGCAAGTGAGCCACAATTTTTGGCATGAAATTATTACTGTGTAATATTCCAGAGGCTTCGCAGGGACATTTCTCGTCAGTAGAATTGCCTCAACCACTGGTACCCAGAAAAATCGCCGTGTCCTGTGCGGGATACGAACCCACTCCAACAGGCGGAACTCTGCGGATGTGCGGCTCAGTTCGCTCGACCACCGGCATGGGAAAGTGCAAAAAATTTGAGACACGTTATACTGCAGAAACTGTGCTAGCTTTTATTATTCCATTAACAACATTTCTTACCTTACTACAAGTTCTTAGAATGGTCCAGCACCATATGAGAGTTCTTCTTATATTATATAATTGCTGAGGAGTTCCAAACTCATGTGAAATTGCTAGGACGCATTAGCAAACATGATCATATTTTAGTTGAAAAAAAGTACACAGAAGTGCTTGGAAAACACTAAATTTTGGCAATTAGTTTGAAATAGTTTTTGACTAAAATGTTGTCGAATACAATACTAATATAATTAGAATTAAAACAGTATAGTTCGGAAACGCACAGTCACGAGTGTGCGCTTTGGAAATACTCACTTACAAATCGCACGCGCACGCATTAGCAAAACTCCCAGGATATATACAAGTTACAAGCCATGAACCAGAGAAAATAATGCACACAACTACTAGAAGGTGTAGTCCCAAAATTCAGATCAAATTGCATTGGTTCTTACGGGATAACGAAAATTTTTTTAGTTGAAACTGGCGTAGCTCCGCAACTATCCTTCCTACTTAAAGATAGTCTTCTAGGAATTTTAAATCTAATATATCTATTTTCTATTGGTGTAAAAATAATTACAGTATATAAATCGTTATTATGCACATTTTTGCATTCAAAATAAACTAACAAGTTTTCTTGTAACTGCATTCACAACGGACCGTGAGCTCTGACTCGCTTTCTGCTGGCTGCCGCTGGTATATAAGCGAAAAACGGTTAGAGTTCCGTTTGGACTGAAATTTTTATGTAATTTTGTTAGGCAAGACATATTAGATTTGATATCCATTAGAAAAGCAGAAGATAGTTTAGGCGCCATCAGGTGATGAACAAAAAGTTTTATCCTGTGGTCCATAATTTGACTGAATTCGAGGGACCATACCTTCACGTAGAGAATTTCTGCTTCATTGCTTGTAAAGTGCAATTTTACATACTAAAGTTTTCAAAATAAGTGCTAATAAAAGTGATGGTGTAATTGTTTTAAATAAAATTTTTGTATCGATTTTTTGGTGGGTAGAAGCAAGCTGAAAGCGGTTTTATATTTAAAGAATCATTTCAGGTTTGCTTTTATCTACTAATTTTTTACAAGTGAAAAGTGTTAGGGTTTACGCTTGGACTTCCCTGAATTTTAATTCGGCTGCGTATGTAAAATGTACCTCAAAGATTTCTTCTGATGTTATTTGTACACATTCGTAAATAAAAACTTTAGCAACACAAACTTAATTTATTTGGTTTTAAAAACATTTACTTATGGCAAAGGCAATCTTATTATTACTTATTCTTTGCTTAAAACAGCACATTTATTAACAACTTTTACTAAAAAATTAAAAGCCTACATATATACGACGTGCAATACAAATGTGATAGGAGCTGATAGGATGTAACGTAAAATTTAGATGAATTGGATTTCTGTTATAGTTTTTATTTATTTTTATTTTTCCATTTTTTGTATTTAAAGTAGATTAGATTAGAAATTTTTTCAAACTTTTATACCAGATGCTGAGCTGTCTGAGAATGGAACAAAAAATAATTGAAATATTATTAAAAAAATTTTTTGTTAACTAATTGTAATTATTTATAACTGAATAAATTGAAATTGAAAATAATCAAAACTTCTAAAGATATTCTTGGAAAAGTTTGTAAAGTATTTAAATTTTACATTGAACTATCCTTCAGGGGCTTTTATTGATTTTGACAATTCGGAACTTGACACTGACATTTTGACGCCTTCCTGCGACCGGGTTCAATTTTGCTAATTTTTGTTCAATAAGCGAAATTATAAGAGAAAATATGAAAGTGCAATAGTTTTTGGATTTCTAGAAGTAACCAAAGTAAGCTGTTGTATTAATAATCGTTAAAATTGTTGTCACTGCTTTTTAAATAAATTTTCAGGTTGTAGATGAAATCTAATTCAAAAGCCTGTGGAAAACGATGAATTTGGACAAAATACTAGATGAATATCCTTGCGATGACTGCAGTTTATCTTTCGCTGATTACAAACAGTTTTTCGTGCATAGGAAAAATCGCAATAATTTGTTTCGATGTAAAGTTGCTGAGAAAACGCTTTTGCAAGGATGTTGCCCTCTATGCTTTGTGAAATATATCAAGAAATACAAGGATATGTGCTTGGAAGAACTCTTAGGTTCTGGGGAGAAACCGATGGAGTCTGAACAAAATATTAAAGCAAAGGAAATAATGTTTTGCAAATACTGTCCAAAGTGTAATATAGAGTTCCCCACTTCGAACACGTTTATCAGGCACGCGAAAACAATTCATAATGAAGACAGACCGTACGCATGCCGTGAGTGCAAGTTTTGTTCGCCAAGATATCAGGATTTGAAACGACACTTAGTTGCTCACGTTGATTACAAGATGTTCAGATGCCACTTGTGTCCCAAAGAATACACGACAAAGACATCACTAGATGGCCACCTATTACAAAGTCATAAGGAAGTTAACATCAAGTCTCATGATTGCTCTTACTGCGGCAAGAAATTTCCTATTGCCCATTTACTTAAAAGGCACTCTAAAGTGCATCGACCTACCTCAGAGACGTTTAAATGCCATTTGTGTCCCAAAGAATTTCCTTATAAGCAAAGCTTGAAACTTCACATGCTAGTCCATACAGGAGAAAAGCCATACGAATGTCCTTACTGTCTGAAAAGATTCACTCAGCGCTTCAATTACCGGAGACACCTGCAAGGACACAACCATATATTGGGTACTCTTAAAAAGTGTCCGCATTGCGGAAAACAATTTCTTACTAAATACCTTCTTAAAAGGCATATGCAAACACACGAGAAAGACTTAAATGCTTTTGTTTGTGATATATGTTCAAAGCCATTTACTAGAGAGGAAAGTTTTAATTTACATAAACTGACCCATACTGGGAACATGCCATTTAGTTGCGAGTACTGTGATAAAAAGTTTCTGCGAGTTTCCTGCTATAACCGGCACCGTGCCATTCACGTTGATGCTGAACCTTCCGAGTGCGAGCAGTGTGGGAAAGTTTTTCCTGGCAAATTCAGAATGCAAAGGCATCTTAAGGTTCATATAAGAGCGAATGCTGAAAAACCTTTTAAGTGCTCATTGTGCTCCAAAGATTTCCTGAAAAAGCCAGACTATAAGAATCATTTGCTAAAACACGAAGGTAAGGAGCCATATCACTGCAAATACTGTGGGAAGAGATTTATTCGGCAAATAGCTCTAAAAAGCCACCTTAACCCTGAGAAACAGAGTAAATATACACTACGTTGCAAAGAGTGTTCAAGAACGTTTAAAAATAGGAATTGCTTAACGTATCATAAGCGCTCACATAAAGAACAATTCTCGTGTGAAATATGCAAAAATAAATTCTTAACTGTAGATGGATTTAAAAGACATTTGGCCAAGCATGGAATTATTAAACTAGAAGCCAATGTTAAAGTAGAAATTAAGCAGGAAGAATTATAAGGAAACCGAGTACCTAAAAGCATTTGTTTGTATTAAATAAACATTTTTAATTTTAGTTTATTAAACGTACGTGTTTTATTTATAGCCTATATATATGAAAATGTAGTCAGTACACAAAAGTGTAATATCTTTGACAGGCGGTGGTCTCAAAAAGACGATGAATACTATAAGTGGAAATTGCTGAGTAGGGAAGTCCAGCGATACTTGAGCAGTGGGTATTTTATAGTTAGAGATATAATAATACGCCCAAATTCGAATTCGAAATGGAGCCATGAAAACCAAAAACTGTCTGCAGCATTTTGTAGCCCAGGAATACTTTTCCTACAGTACCACTAGTTTAAATAAAAGATTCATTGTTGTCATAAAAAAAGGTCAAGGAAAAAAAGATGACCAAACAGTTCCGGTCTTGTCTATGATGAAAATGTCGAATTAAAAGGAATTCCATCCATTTGCGTCCACAATTCCACAAGGCGGAGCATATCATTTAAGCTTGAAATTACTTGAATATCTTTCAAGATTCAAAATAAATAGAAACATTCAAATTAATTTTTATAGAAATTGAATTAAATTTTCATAAATCCTGATTGAGGAAAAATTACATTTTTCCAAATTGCCCGTTGCAAACAGCATGATTTTGCACTGGGAAAGTGCTCACTGGGTTGGCGATAAATTGAAAATTTCAACTGTTGACTGCAGGCCGAGAAAAAAATTATCAACTCCACGTGCTCCTTCGTCGAGCTGCATTGCAGATTTTTTCTTCTTTGCCGCAGGAGTTGGAGTTAAGCTCCCAATCTGAACTCCTCTTGCTGATGTAGGTGTTACATAAAGAAAACATCAGTTATTGCACGGTTCCTGACCTCAATCAAAGGTCGCAATAAATGCTTTAAAGAAAAAGCGCACCTATGCAAAATTAATTAATGATGATATTCACGAGGCCGATCAAAATTTCAATAAAAAGTTGGGAATCTTGCATATCTAACAAGTAATTTTAAAGTTCAAGTTACAAAAAAAAGAGAGACGAAAGTGAAAGTTCTAAACAAAAGAAAAGACTTAGGTGCAGTTAATTTTAAATTTGACACCAACTGAAGACCGAACAAACGGAAACCAGCAAACGCCAAGAAGAAAGAAGTAACGACACCGAAATTCAAAAGGCGAACCAAGAAGCAGGAAATAGGAGACACCAGGGAACTGTTTTATAGAGGGCAAAAAAAAAAGAAGTAAGTCGACCATTTATAAAGTCAGTTTAGTTTATAGCTTAGTTTAAGAAGTGAAGTGAAATTATTAGAAAAAAACAACTCATGTTGCAGTAGTTGTAAACAAAAATTGTGTTGTTCACTTTGCGCTTCGATAAGATACACAAGTCCACTATGCGCTCTTTAAGGCCAATTAGCTCTCAGGACTGAACAATCACTCTAGGTTTTGTAAACTTATCGACTGTATATCATTTGATTCGGATCAAAGTGATCACAGCGAAGTCTTCGAAGAGGAAAAAAATTCTCCTCAAATTTCGAAGTCGCATAAGAGGAGAGTACAAAGCAGTAGATTCAGTGATTAGCTATATCTTACGCAGTGATAAAGCCTTTACACGGAGTAATTAGAAAATATGGCAATTGCATCTGCAAAGATGACGTCTGCAAGTGCGTCGTTAGAAAGAATTGCCAAAATTGTTAATAACGTCATCTCGATGTACTACGAGAAGAAAGGCGTTACTTCAAATGATTTGCAGATAATGCTAAATTGCAGTAGGCAAGTGTATAATTCGTTAGAATCTCCAGATGAACTTATCAAATTTACTGCAAATATTGAAAAAACGGAAGCTGCACAAATCGGAAACCATCAGGCTAATTTTCATTTGCAAAATTCCCTTAATACAAGCAGTACATTCAGCGGGGAGGATTTTTAATCTCAAAAAGATTATATACATCACCTTAAAAAACTTTTACATAACACCCTTAAGTAGCAATTTATTACTTTTGGATCATCGAGATATAGATAGGATATTATCATTCATCCTACATATGGCATCCTCGACTCACCTTAAGAAAATGGGAAAGACCGAAGCAGAAATATGTCGCTTCCATCCAGAAGCATCAGAAATGTCTAGGTATTTGCTGTGAAACTGCCAGAAAGTCACGAAAAGAAAATTTCCATAGCTAAGAGAGATCTTCTCCTACACTGCCCAAATACGTAATACCACAAACAATATGCATATGGGAACAGCTAGTGTTAAAAATTTAGGGCTGCTTGATCTCCAGCAGACAATCTCTTGAATACCCGCCGTCACTGAAACGAAGCCCAGCCGACAGAATTTGGTACTTTCGTAATTTGTAAGTGGTTTCAGACTAATATCGTTGATTCATATAAGATATTGGCTGTTTATTCAAAACCAAGCAAAACTAGAGCGTCGTATATGCGATGGATTCACACCGTTGGACGCTGGTAGCGTCGTTCCTTACAAATGTAAGCGCAGATGCTCGTGCCTTAGGTTCATAGTTCCTTTAACAGAAAAATAACGCAAGATTGTTGACAAACACATCTGTATACTAGCTGTGCGTACACTATGGAGACTCTATATTCCTATATTTTATTACATACAGGAGCTCACTGATTACAATGTATTAAAGTAAAAATGCAATCCGTTGCGCTTCATTCCAGTGAAGGCGGGTATTCAAAAGTTTGTCTGCTGGAGATCAAGCTCTGTCTAGTCTACTAGAGCTCATAGCAAAGAGCCGTCACTTTTTAACACTACTTGTTCCCACTTGTACATTGTTTGTGGTAATACCAATCTCAAGAAATTTCTAATCTTTTTCAAGGGTTTATTTAAACCTAAAACAATTCGGTAGAAGAAATTCAGAATAAATCTCTTCGGGTTGCGATGAAATTAAGACTAAACAACCTGTACACACCTAATTGTAACCTAATTCTAAATATAAAAGTTATAAAAAGATGTGGCATGGCATAATTACGGACGTAAACGATCGCGTCTTGGATTCGTTGATGCATAAGTATAGCGTGGTCCGGTTATGAAGAAAGATAGCAATACTATCAACTGAACAACTCCTTCGCATTTTTGTCAGTTCTAAGAACATCTTAAAGATGTTAATCCTTATTTTTAAGGCATTTGTATAACAAATACCTTAATAAGTTATGTCGATTTATGCATGTCCGCCTGTCCGTCCGTCCGTGCTGTCCGTCTGTCAACGCGATTACAGTTGAACGGAGCAACGTAGAAAGCTGAAATTTGGTATGTAAGTTTGTTATTTTATTTTATTTGTGAGGTTTGAGTTCGTAGATGAGCATAATCAGCCCACTGGAACCTCCCCTCCCCGTATAATGGAAAATTTTAAAGTACTGAAAAATACGCATTTCTAAAGGATGGTGCAAGTTCTATTAATATACCATGGAAATAACACGCCTTTTACCCGAAGACGTTTTCATATTTGTTTTTATAGAAACTTAATAATTTAAAATGCCTATCAAATCAAGCCAGAGAAGGAGAAACTTTAACAAATTTCAAATTTATGTGTACCAAACAAATTCTTTTGCGTTTGAATAATATAAAATATAAACATCTTTTATAATAGGCACTTGTCTATTAATTTCTTATGTTTTTCTTATTATTTCGAATGAAATTCAATCTCCCGGACTCGATTTTGGCGTATTTATCTACCCAAATTATAGTATAATTTAATCTTATCATCACACAGTATGAGTAACAATTTATTGAAGATGCAGATATTGAAAGCGGTAGAAGAATTTGTTTGCCTGTATCCATCCTAACCTCTACACAATTATAACATTAACGGATATTTCAATGCGTCATGCGCTCTGTTAAGTTCGGATATCCTCTCTAGTGTATAATATCTCTGGAACGGAATTTCTGGCCTTCGATCAACAAAGCAATTTCGTTAGTGGTAGGAACATTAAAACGACATCAATGATTTTTTATCGGCATGTCAAATTATTTTGCAATCAATAAAATTTGCCGACAGTGTTTCTGAGGCCGATTTAAAAGATAAAACGTACCTATTGTGGGCATGCATACGATATGTAGGGAAAAAAACTGATTTCTGTCCAGAGATGTGTTATTGCATCTTGAATTTGCTGGAGACATAAAATATAATTGTAAAAATTTATGATCGCTTCTAATGGAAGTAGACAACTTCAATTATTTGTTTTATTTCAAAAGAAGTCATTTGGAAGGCATTGTTATACGAACGGTTTTCTCAAATTCTTACGTTTTGAATGCTGTCGAGAGTTTCAGGTGGTTGCAATACGGGTGAAATCTGACCTTATTCTGTTGACAATGCAATTACACAATCCAAGTGGCTCTTCAGTAATTTTGTAAGCGTTACAGTAACTGCATATAATTCCATTTCACCAAGGTAGTCATCCTGTTGTATTCGATAGCAGTTTTATATAATCAGATGTAGTGGAATTTTGAATATTTCTTTCGGGATTCGTTCAACTTTCAGCATGGGAGATAGGAGAACATGAATATACAATACATATTAAATCAATATTGATGAAAGTTTTTTCCTTTAGGTTATTCCATAAATTGGACCCACATTTTTTCATATTGTTTTGTTTAAATGTATTTTAAAGTTTTCTGTCCGAGGTCAAACTGCAAATTTCTCAAAAGAAAATATTTTTTAAAATGTAAGAACACTGAAATACTTCCCTGTAACTTGGCCAAATTTAAGCAATTTATTAGATTTCGCGGAAAACCTTACAATTGCAAGATAGTAACGGAGTTGCATATTTATTTTCTGACAAAGGAAAAAATTAGTTTCACTTGAGCTCCTCAAATCTATTGTGGTTCGATTTAATATTTGGTCAGTGCTGTGAGGAAGCTAAGCAAATAACCAATCTAAATACATGGAAGATAACTGGCCAGCGCACTGTGCCAGCTGTTGTTTTCGGTTCGGTGTTAGATTTGGATGCGAGCAATTCTGGTGTTATCAGCTGACACGTTCTGAATCCCTTGAAGTCAATAGCATTGATCGAGTACCGTTAGTCAGATCGTTCCCGTACTGAAGTAAGATACAGTCAATTACGCAGTCCGAATTCTTTAAGAAAATCTAGTGTCAAAATATAAAAATAGGAAAATGTCCAAGGAATTTCTCAAGTATAATGTGCCGTATATTTTGAATGGTGAGTTTTATGAAATTATCGCGTTGGACGGGGAAAACGTAACGGTTAGATGTTGTCATTGCGAGTCGCGGAATATTTACAAGGGAAGTATCCGATCAACGGGGAATTTTCATATGCATATAAAGGTAGGACACAAAGATGAGTAATAAGGTTTGCATTTCTAATTGATTATTACTTTTTTATTTTTTGCAGAGAAAGCATCCTATTTTACTTCCTCGTGTACAAGAGGTTAAATTGAATTCATTTTTGAATCGGAAGATTGTGCCTAGGAAAAGGAATATGGGAACAATCGTGAATAGTAATCAGTGTGAGGGGGTAAGCGCCGTGTGCTATTCAATTTTATTTTTACTTGTAAAAGTAAACATTTTTGTTTTCTTAGCTTAAGAATAATCTTTGAAAAGCTTTAGTTATTTGATATGATGGTAGAAATTATATTTGTGGCCTTGTTGGCATCCTGAATTACGTAAATCTATTACTTTTTTAAAAAGAGCAATTTAAAGAACTAGTGTTTGATGGTTACTTAGGCCAACAAGTTAATTTCCAAAAATACATTTAATATATCTCTTCCTATTTCAATTTTTGCTAAAAACGCTAGCAAAGGCTCAAAGGAGGACATTTGAGCAATTTGAAAGAATGTGCTTAGTCGTGAAGTTAGCTTTGCATTCCAAGCATTAGAGAGTTGATTCCTTTTTAAAACTCTAAATCTAGTATACATATTTCCATACTAAGTTAATGCTATATATACTAGGTCCGTACGGACTTACTCTTAGGTTGCCTTTTAAGTACTAGAAATAGTACTTTTCTTCTTTCACTATCTGTTGCTGATTTTTCAGGTCTTAAGTTGTACAAAATAAGTGAAAAATAAATACTTTGAACAATTATCACCATACTGTGTGTATGCCAGCAACAAATGCAAAATAAAACATGTTATTAGCAAAATAAAATTTGTTTACTTAACTTCTTGGAGAACCACAGCAAAGGTATTTAAAATTCGTAATACTTTAAAAATGAACCGAAAAAACTTATCTTTGTTAAATTTTACCATAAAAATTATTAGTAAAATTGTTTTTCGTGCAAATCCGCCCGTTCGGTCACCGGCGTGAGTGAATAGAAAAATACAAAAAAAGTACAAAAGTCGGAAATGGCGCATTTTACCCCCCTATCCCTAACCCATTATAACCACGTATACATGCTGAGTTGAAAAATCGAGTTGAGATTGAGTTGAAAATAAAAACAAGGACAGAAAATATATAAATTATAAAAATTTACTAAGGCGACAACGGATTAATTTGCAAACTTTTAGAGTAAAAAAAGAACGTAGTCAGAATTGTCATACCTCCCATAGTTAACCCAGCAATTTGATGCCAAAAAATTGTAGCTTAAAATCTGAACAAGTTTTTTTACTATTAGTTTTGAACAGTACCTGTATACGTAATAAATGATATGATGTCATATTCAAAGTATATTAAAATTCATCTTATATTAACGCAATATTCCACGTAATATGGCGGAAAATTTTAATTTCGAAACAAAAACTTCAAATTTTTTATATTTAAATCGACTAGGCCGTAAATGTGGAAGGCATCGGAACTGGATATGCCCACGAGCAAGGCAAATCTTGTATCCTTTATAGGAAACTTGTTTCAGGCCGCACTATTAATGGTCACCAGAGTTACAAAGAAAAACATTTATATTAGGTATCTGATACAATTACCAAACACCCTGTGTATACTACAGTACTACATTTACAATTTATGATGTAAAGACACTTTTTTGAGTTTAGATTTTTACCTACAGGAAGGCAATAAGGAAATTAATTATATGACTAAGCCGCTTATTGAAACCTTACCTGAAAGCGTAAGACAAAAGCCTGAAATATCAGTAACAACGGTTCAAAGAAGTCAACCACAGTTTTCAGTTCAGGGTGAGGTTAAAATTGAGGAAGAAATAAATATTGAAGAGATTTCTGAGAAATCATGTAACACATCCAAAGGTATTAGTATAAAAATAAAATAAATAGAAAATACGTTGCAATTTTCTATCTAACTTTCAGATGCCACTTCAAGATCTCCAATGGATGGACAGAAGAACAGCAACGTAACTACTCCAGAAAGTCAAAGGATGCAATGGGAGGAAGCTATGTTTCGTCTTGAAAATCTTATGAAAGGAATTGAAAGAGAATTACGCTTAAGAAATCAAATTGAAACTAATCGCTTATTTTTGGAGCTCGCCAAATTCAAATATTTGCATCCACAGTTCAATTTTAATACTTAAGAACGAAATGGAATGATTTCAGTGAAATTTGGTTTTTGTTTTATTAATTTACAAGAAAAATTGTTGAGTTTTTATTTAGTTGTTTTGAAGATAAATGGAGAAATATTGTTACGTTGAAAGTAATCTGACTTATACTTCTTGTTCAACAAAAAAATTTTTGGTATAATGGATCAGAAATGGAATAAACCATTTTTTTTGTTTTTAGTGCATTTCACTGTATTTCCTACTCAAACAAATTGGGCAGGATTGAATAAATAAGTTTGCCTTAGGGGTTGTGACAGTATTAGTTGGGTAACTAATGTTATGGTTGTTTCCTCAATTCCAGTGCGAAAGAAATAATTTCTCTCCTTTCTTTCGAGTTCATTCACCTTAGGAAATCTATAATAACATTCGCCGAATTGAATTCACCTTAGAATCGCATGCATAGCAATATTCTGGAACTTTTGCAATTTGTTTAGAACTTCTTGCCGGAAAAAAGTAGCAAGGTCGAACAGTGTTTAAAATATGGTTTGATTATCAAACTAAATTTTTATCGCACACTACCTCGAGAATTTACTCCTTATTCTCTGAAAAAAAATACTATCGTTCGTCTTTATTGAACCACTATAATAACCGTTCAAAACCACAAATTTCGACTTTTGAACATTCAGTTTTGGTTTGTTCAAACTAACTTATCTGATAGTTTTAGATCCTCATACAGTACAGTAGAGACTTTACTACGTCTTCATTATTTCTGACAAGTAGATTACTGTATCGTGTGGAAACAGTTTAACATAACAAATTTTCAACTAGTCATATCAGTAATGTATGCCAAAAACGGTATTGTTCCTAAGACCGAACCGTGCGCCATTCCAAAATCCACAAAGCATTTGACAGAACATGGGAATGTTCTTTGCTTATAGTCCAATTCAGTGTTGTTACACAACTCTGACTTTTCCTAAAACCTCATTGTGTTCTTTTTTAAAAATACAAATAAGGTATGTGCCTGGAAGTATCTTCTATCTGTAATTGCACAAACTATTCGAAAATAACAAGTATTATATTTTCACAAGACATGCAAGGCACGGAGACAAAAAATTACGAATTGACGTTATTCTGTGTGTCTGTCATTCCATTTTCACACAAAATATTAATAAAGGCACCGTACAGAGAACACAAGGTTTGGTAAGCCCAAGTACTCTGCCATTTTTGTTTATGGAACGTCACCGCGTCAACGTTTTCACACAGTCAGTAGGGGAGTATTTTAATTTCGGTGCCGTGGATTCGAGCCTTACGTTGGATGGCTTATCGTTTTTACCCCTATTGCAAGTAGTTATTATTAATATATTTATTTGTAGTTCCTTATAAAAATTTCTATAGCGACAGTAATGAGTCAGAGAAATTTTGAGACGGAATTCAAAGTAAAACGTTAACATCATTATCCAGCAAGGGGTGTGGTCAGAACTAAGGTGAGGATTTGTTTGCTTTTTTAAATAACTATTTTCTCTTCTAGCCCCATCCTGCGTCTACACGAGACATTTTTCTTGTCAGAAATAAGACACGTTCATAGTTTGCTTTAGAGAAAGTACCGGGTCATTTTTAAATTCTAGAAGACATTCCACGATTTTTTATCTAATATCCAATGCCTCATTTCTGGAACACAGTGCTCTGAAGCAGACCATACACGTTCCGTTTTGTTTTAGTTTTAAAAA
>QYTT01083625.1:9431-38838 GCA_006980735.1 Dasypogon diadema
TCCAACTTTACTGACCCACAACCATTCTGCAATCTATCCAAAAGTCACATCAAGCATAGGAAGAAACGGCCAAACATACAATACTGGGCTAGCCAGCCGGATCTGTGGTAGAAGAGAAAGTATAATAACTATTTACAAAAGGGAATAGAGGAATTACTCACACTTAACAAATTGGAGCTAAGGATTTTATTAGGATATCGTTGGCATCTAAAGTACAATGTTTAAAAATGGGCTTAGTTAAGGATGGCACGTATCAATTCTGGTTACAGGATAACAAAACAGGGGAACACATTCTTATTCAGTGTGAAGCACTGTTGCGCCAACGGAAAAAATATTTTGATATGATGTTTATTTTGAACAAATGATGTTTCTGGTCTAGCGCCTTAAAAACTCACAGGGCACATTAAAAGTCTGGATCTTGACTGGGCTTTATAACAATGCTTTAAGCACAAAATATGCAGAACGTCGATGTGATTAGAGGCTTACGCAGTCTCCATCCATAGCCGTTCTGTAAAAAAAGTATGCATATTAATGAATTATTAATTTATTATGTGGAGTATAAGAAAAATGCTGCGCTTAGACCTTCTGCTGGGACCTTTAGAAAAAAATGTCTAAATAAACATATTTTATAAAATGACTCATTACTGAGTTATAGCTAATAGAGGTTTTGTGGTCAATATTCGTGCTTGTTTTCAGTGTGATTTATTTTAAGAAATTAGTACGATCTTGTAATTAAGTGTACAAAACTGCGAAAACGTCAGATATACATTTGGTGTATTGTTTGGCATATTGAAATAAGGTTGAAGCAACCCTAAAACTCTGAAAAGCGCATATTTCTTATCAGCCTTTCCTGCTATTTGATCTAAGGCCGGCCTATGACGCCATGGACTCTTTCTTCAGATTTACCTGATCGTTCCAAGAACAATCTGCACCTGGCCTGCCGTCAATCATCCGTCCGTGAATATAAAAATATCCTTAGGTCTCTTTTCTGAGAGTGATCCGACAGTAAAATCTTTACCCTGACCCTTTTGAACCTATTCCTGGGCATCATAAGTTCCCTGATCTCTTTTACGTGACCCAGAATTCACCTATGCTCATATGCAGTCCTTAACGAGTACCATGTACCGTCTTCTGCATCCTGAGAGGCCCCTCCACTGCCATCTTCTTCACATAAATAGATATAGCGATGATAGCCCCACAAGAGCTTCTAGCGTAGCCGTGGGTGTGGTATGAAAAGCGCCAGTAATCCCTATGCACGCCATCTTTTGCAACATATCTATTTGCCTCTTAACAGTAACCTGGCATGCCTTAGACCATCAGATCATCGCCTCAAATGACAGAATAGGTCTAACCACCATTATGTATATCTAGTGTGCTGATCTCGACGAGATACCCTACCTTAATCCACACATTGTTCTACATTACTGTAATACCACCTTCGCCTTCCAGGTGTTTTCCTCAGTATGATGTCCCCAGGTTTGCCTCCAATCCAGACGTATCCCCCAGGTATTTAACTTCTCTAGAAACGTTGATCTCAGATCCGAAGAGCGTAGCAGTGGACATGAACTTTCCTTTCGCCACCAACGCCACGTCATCCGCATAGGCAATAATGTGAATTCCCGTCTCTTTAAGTGTAGAGAGTAAGGAGTAATGAGCATACGAACACTAGTATAGATTCCCAACATCAATGAATTTTAACACAGGGATGTCATTGGAAATTCATTAATTACTCTTTGGTACATTATTCTTTCATTGATTCATTGATGGAAATGTAAGAGGCTTCATTTAAGTGTTGAATTTTTACTACGAAATTTTACTATATTCTTCGATGAAATTATTTATTTCCGTGTTCATAAATTGCTCGATGTCCTACTGGAATAGAGCCATTTTGCTCAACTAGTGTGTGCCCGGCCTAAGGGTGCTTGCACAACGGAGCATGGATGATCGATGGTAGCTGCTTAATCCGTGCATTTTTTGTTACTTTTCTTGCAAAAACAATAACAACAACGTAAGCAAGCCAGAACGTTTTGCTTAATGCGAAAACGTTTATGCTTGAAGCAGTTTTTCTTAATTGGTGTACGCCCGGCCTTAGGTAACCATGTAAGTTAAGTCGTTAAATATGAAAAGGTGATAACCAGCATAGACACACAAAAAAAATTGCAGAGAACAAGTATTAATTATTCTGTTGAAGAAAATGATGGATCTCTTCAAAAGAATGGAATATTTACAACTTCTCCTAAGTACTTTTTCAATTTAATTGCTAAAACGTCGGCAACTACATTTTTGCTTAAATAAAATTAAATTTTCCTCCTTTTTTTTAAAATCTGTACCTTTTGATTTAAAACTGTATTTCAAAATAGAAGTAAGTAGAATTCTGAGGAATTTATCATGTAACGTTCAAAAACTAGAGATAAATTAACTAGGGGAAATTTTGATAAAAAGGATGATGGGATGTAATAGAAGGGATGAAAGGACATCATTCAGGTGTCATTGTAAAGGTAATTTTATTAACTTTCCAGGGGTTATCAAAGGCTTCAAAATATTCATATGCAACTTTGGAATCCAGTTATTTATGTATTTTTGATACTCTGTTTACGAGTAGTAATCTAGAACTAAAATTGAAACTGAAGTTTCTGGTATTTACTCTAGACTTAGAATATTAAACAGTATCGAACAATACGCTCTAAGTACTATGAACGTGGCGACAACATTCATGTAAAGTACAAGATCTAAAATAACTCAGATTTACGTATTTGAAGCAAACAGTCACTCTTAGCTAAGCCAAGGCGCTTCGGCTTGGTTCAGTAATTGATCACCATAGTGGAAAGTTATTTACTCAGGTGTACTGGCGAATTGCGTATATGAAATAGATAGTGTGTCCTTTAAGTATTATATTTACAATTAAATTACTACACATTATTATTACCGCAGAAAGTGATACGGTATAAGCAAGTTAAATTAGTATTTTTAGTATTTTGTTTAGTCTTTACATACTAAAAATCACATGAGGGCACAAGAAATAGTTCTGAAAATCTTTTGTTTTTGCTATACAATTAAATAATATGGGATGAATTTTCAAAATTCAAACGGGCAAAAATCACTTACCCTTCGCGCTACTTAAAATTAATTTTCTAAATATTAGCAAACTTTGTAAGGGCAAATGATTTTCTGAGCTTTTTAGCTTAGTGTCTTCTATCAAACATAGTTTGAATTTTGAAAGTTCACCCTATAGCAAGATAAATAACAAATTATTTGCATCCAGTTTTGGTTATTGGTGCCCCGTTTAGTGATACTTTACAGAAGATAAAAAAGAATGGGTTAGTATTATTATTAGAGGAAGGGGCCTGAGCCGGGAGACCTCTAATCACTGCGACCATACTAGATCTATTGTGATGTGGCCCATTTCAAACATCCCATTCCATCCTGAGGTCCTTAATAAAAACCCAGTCTTCTTGGGAGCGGCGATTGCAACATCCTTTGGGAATTCGCAGGCTTCCCCTGTTGCCAAGCCCATCTTTTTGAGGTGGTATTTTATTGTGCAATAGCCAGAAAAAAGGTTAGTTAGGAACACAGTGCTCTTAATGCTGCCTGGCTATGCGACATAATATATATATATATTAGCGCCACGTGTTCCTCCTCTGATGTTTTCATATACGCAGAGTTCAATCGCATAGATGAATTGTCATGAATTGATCACTGCATGGGATAGACGAGAAAAGAAAAAAAATCATCCCCACTTTACGTGTAGGGGAGGTATCCAAAAACAATTTTATTTTACCACTTTGTCGGCGTGATTTATATGTGTACCCACCATGCCAAATTTCTAGCTTTCTAGAAGTAAGAGTCTCTGAGCTAAGCCGCGGACAGAGGACAAGGGTTCCTTGTTGACTACGGAACCCTAAAAAGGTCAATTTTATTCTTGAAAACTTCACGTATGCTTTGTTATTTTTTCTTTTGAAATAAACCAATTTATTTCATACAAACGTATTTTTTCACCTCGAAATTTCATTCCAAATTCAGGTATTAATTGAGATAATGTACCTGAACACAGCGAAATTAATAGATTCTTAATTCTTAAGGATAAGGATTCGCGCATAAAAGTAAGTAAATTTTAAATAACTAAATTTAAATTTTAAATAAGTTTATCAACAATATTCATCATTTGTTATTAAATCAGCGTGAGAGAGGGGATCATGTCCATTGTAAGTTTGGAAGTATGTGCTTGAATTTAGTCGTGAATTATGCAACTTTACTAATTTCTTAAAAATTAGAATACGTGCGTTTGCTCCAAGTTTCCCTAAATTCTTATTTAACTTCATTAATATTAAAAAATGGCATAAGATTTCTTTGAATTCCTGTGAGGTAGGTGGATACCCTCCATTGTCAGACACGGTACTATTTAAAAAAAATTTTATTTAGGGAAAAGTGACTGCATTAATCATCCCATTCAGTAATTACTAAGCCAAGCAATAAAAATTTCAGAAAATTGAAAATTCCACGCGAATTACTGCCATCAAATGCAAGTTCAGCGAATTATTTACTGGCCCCACGCACCTGAACCTTGCAAATCTGAGGCTCGAATTTCTAAAAAAAAAACACAAGAAAAGATATTTATAAAACTACAATGGGAAGAAGGAAACGACGAACCACCACAAAGTGAACGATCTTGAAACGATGACTATGCCCAGAGGAACAGCACCTCGAACAACAGGTGCGCTCTCTGGACACCTACCGCCTCGCGCGATCGCCCAAGACGATGATCCAAATATTTAAAATTCACACAACATTGCGTCACCTAATTATTCACACAGTTCGTCAGGTTAAATCGGTTTTTAATTTGAACGGATGTTTTGCTCCTGTTGTCAGAAAAAAAAAGTTGCGGGAAGCAAAGTTTGTTTTAATGGGCACAACACAATAGACAGAAAAAAAAACCCTTTTTGATATTGACAGCGGGTTCCACCCTTTGTATTCTGTGTAAAAATGGAACGTGTCGATTGTTTGATTGAAGGGGGAGCAGTAATTTATGTCAACGAACTGTTTTGCCACCCTTTCATGTGTGAGAGCAATTTGCGCTTGGCAGGTATCCAAACAGACAAATCCAATTAAAAGCGATTGGCTCCAGTGCAGGGGTCCAGGTGTCCAGCAGGTCCTCCAACTCGCATTTTTAACAGAAACATAAACAAACGGAACTGAACTCAAAGGAAGGAAGGAAGTGCACTAAAGACATTTTACTGCTCGGAAGGAAATGATGATCACATAAGCAACGAGATAATAAATTAAAATAGGAATTTACCGCACTCTTCACGTCGATTTATTCCCGACAACACGAAGAGCACTGCGAAATGGCAAGACACTGGAAACAATACGAATCTGCACCACTTGTCAAGAGTCAAATTAACTGAAGCCGCTAAAATTAATTCGAATCACGCGGTCAGGTGAACACTGAATTCATTGCGTACAGAGCCCAACACCAAACACACTTCCAAACAACCAACCGACCCGCAGTAAATCCAACTGCAAACTGTTAGCAGAATCAAAATCTAGTGCAGAACCAACGCAGTTGGAAGTTTGTCAATGTGTGCCGCAAATTGTAAGGTTTAGTATGTTGGAATTGTCAGTGTAAGGTTTTATGGCGCTAAGCAGATGTGGATTGAGTGGAAAACAGGAAAATCCACTCAAAGAGACGACAGCCAGTGGTGATTACTGATTACCTCAATGAAGTTGATATCAGATACGAACGCGATTTCGTATGTGCGAGGCGCTGCCCGGCAGCCCTCACGTTACGCATAAGAAACGCACTTCTAGACTTGCTATGCGAATGCGATAGACCCGCTAGATATGACGAGAATAGTAAACACGGCACACGTCTCTCCATGTCTGGATGTCTGGCCCTGGCGCTAAGCAAATGAATCGAGTGGAGCAAAATCCACTCAAAGAGATGCTCGGCTGTCAGTGCTGCTCAAAGTGTTGTGTTAAAAAAAAATTATGCAGAAGATGGACAGAAACCAGTGCCAAGAATTTTGCAGATTTCATTCAGAAACAGTGTGTGTAAAAAGTATTCTTACATCTTACAGTTTGTTTATCACTAGCGTAAATAATAGGGTTCCTTATTAAACGTCTTATCGTCTTCTTATGAAACGTTTTTCTGTTAGGAAACGTTTTTTTTGCTGATGAAACGACTTTCAGCAGATTGTTGATGAAATTTCTGACGACATCTGCTGAAAAATGTTTTCTAAGGTGTCTTTGAAACGATTAACAGAAAACGCTTAGATTTAGAAGGAAAAGCGGAAAAACGTTTTGTTTTGATGACGAGCTAGTTTCAACTGAGGATGTCTAGCCAAAAATTTAAATTCCGGAGAAGTACACACGTTTCATATCATTTATATGAAGTGTAGACAGTGGTAGAGGTTGGAGGCAACAGAGTCCAACCAGTTCTCTCTTGCGAAAATCGAGAAAAAACTTCCTGAAACCGAGGTTCAATTCAGGCTGAAATTTACTCACTGAAACAGTTGGAAAATAACAGCGATTAAGTGAAGTTGAGTTTAAAAGAAAACAAAAAATTCATACATTAGATTAGATAGTCCCGAACTGAGATGGGGTCTTGCTTAGTTAGGTTCAGAAACTTCAATAGCTAGTTAAGGGTGTATGAGAACAGTGCCTTGTTTCTGACGTCATTCCATTGAATGCAGGATTTACAAGGATTTGTTCATTTACAATTCGTAAAATTTTACGATAATAGTCTTGAGGTAATCAAATCGCTTAATGAACAGAATCTGTTGAACCTATGCCCGGCAGTGACGGGCATTTACGCGTAGATTTGCATTATTTACACTTCGGGGTAAACAATGCGTAGACAATGTAGATAATTCATAGTTTACGTAAGCAATGCAAACTTTTGGTAGACAAAGGCTTAATTTATGTACTTCTTATGTATCGCATCAGATATAGCAAATTATTGCATTATATGCCTCTAGTTGCTTAATTTTTCCATACAAAATAGCATACTTTAACTGGGATTTATGTGCTTACTGCACGTACTTTTTTTGGCGGAGAGGGGGGGATGCATTACGCACCCTAGGGGGACTAGCCCCCCGTGTGCCGGACTCCTCACGATCCGGGTCTACCGGCTAAACCCCCCCTCCTTGTCCTCTGGACCACTACCCCGGAACCGTCGTTAGACTTTACTTCAGGGTAGCGGCCCCCTGTCTAGGCTCTCCGAGCCCCCCAACCCGTCGCCAGATGAGGCGCTTCCCCGGTGCATAAGACCAGCGCCCCTCCCTCCGAAAGGGGCCTACCGTCCGACGCGGAGGACGGGCACCACATATCTCCCCCCTAGGGCCCCCAAGCTAGGCTCCAGAGGAGAGCGATGCACGCCGGCCTCACGCCCCACCAGACGCATAAGGCTAGCATCCCCTTCCTTCTGTTTGAGGACTACCTCCACAAAGGAGGCTACCCTCGCCCACTCCTCCTCGCTCTGTAGCATAACCCCGACAATATTGTCCGGGGTCATGCCACCGTGGATTTCCTCCACCGCCATCCTCTCCACCCTCCATCTTTCACATTCGAAGAATATGTGGAGGGCGGAGTCCGAAGGGGAGTCGCAGTAGACACAGGCAGCATTCAGTACCTTTCCCATCCTGTGGAAGAAGACCCGAAAGTGCCCGTGTCCCGTCAGCATTTGCGTGAGATAATAGTTCACCTCACCATGCTGACGGTTCAGCCAGCTATCCAGCTGCGGTATGAGCCGCGCTGTCCCGTTTCACAATAAAATAATTATTTTTATTTAATTCTCACTTTTACTTATTTTTACTTCCCAATTAAAGTTGTTAAATTTTGCACTTAGTACAATCTCAACCGAAATTTAAGATGATGCCGTTGAAATAACTTGATAAAATTTGCACCATGCAGAGTTGATGAACTAACGAAGTTTTTGAACTAGTTTCTAAAAAAAAATTATGCAACTTTTTTCTTAAAATTGCCATAGAACATTCACGTTAGTTTTTGTTTTGGTAAAAGAGAAAATTCAACATTATTTTTTGAGACAATCGTGAAGTGTATCGAAATAAATGTTTTTAAATACAACAAGTGCACTATTAAGCTATTTCGAGAGAAAAAATCAAGTGCCTATTTCACTTACTTCGACCGCTATGAGGAAAACGCCCTTACAGCACGTAATTAGCGAAAAATTTCGAAAATTTGTAATAACTCGAAAACTAAGAAAAATCGTAGAACATACATGGGGGTGATTTGGGTTCCCCGAGGGACGCTCTACCTCCAGGCTTCCGATTATCACTACTTTTTGGGACACCCTGTATATATTATTTCTATTGAATATATCTATAAAAAGAGCACTAAACTTCCCAGTACAGTGAAGAAATTGTCTTTAAAACATGTTTTTAATTTGACAATCAAAAGAGACGTAAGCCCTAGAATCCCATGAGCAAAACTGCAGGTTTTTTGGGTTGCTATATCTTCCAAATTGTAAATGCGAATCTAAAATTATTCTTATATCCTCAGAAAATACATTGTCAGTATTTTGATTTAGAGTTATAAACTAATTTTGGGATTGTAAAGGAGTTATTGGTCTAATAATATTAATTTCTATTGTACTTTTCCTATTTTGACACTGAAAACTGAGTTTTTGCATCACCTTATGCAATCTGAGTCTATTAAAGCATCGTACGTTTCATGGAAATTGAAAATGCAATAACGGAAATATTGAAAATCGACATAAGAAAGACAAAGTTAGGTTTTTGAATTTAAAAGCTAAGACACGGTCCCCTCTGGATAGAAGAAAAATGGAGAAAAGTAGAGGTGTAAACTTATAGAAAAGGTAAATTAGTAAGCTTAAATCAAATAATAAAACAAATATATTAGAAAATAAATGTTCATGAAGCAATAACAAAAATATTTTACAGACAATAATGCTAATAGAGCATCTTAAGTTATGTCACACACTCCTTTTACTACTTTGTAAAAGAACAACAAATGAAATATAATATTCCACATTGTTGATATAGATTACATTGTCTACGTGAAATATTGCTACGAAGACTACGTCATTTTTCACGCGTCAACAATGGCGTAATCTACGTTATGTAGAAAATTTGCCCGTCACTGATGCCCGGGCAATTAACCAAAATGTTCAATTATATTATATTCTATATCTTCAATACAGTGAGAAATTTTGTTTCCTAAGCCTGTACAATATTTATAAGAGACGTGGTGACTTTCTGGAGCAATAGGAATTGCTGATGTGAGCTGAACCTTTTGTAGTTCATTGAACAACACGGTGAACAAGAGAGCTTGCTGAACCAGTGGGCTAGATAAGACGACATGACTTATTGGCAAAATTCAAATATAAGCCCAGTGCTGGAAAGGTTAGTTTTATTTGATTTCGTGGTCGAAATAAAGATTTGTTTTTTGAAATTTCTGTTCGAAACACCTTTGTACGAAATTTTATTAAAATATTGGGAACCACTGACATCGGGGAGCAACTCAATAAAGAGTCAAATCTAATTCCCGGTAAACCTTCCCGGGTAATAACCTCATTGCAGCGAAAAATGTATAAAGGAAAAGCAAGGAACACATTACCCACTTATGTAGTTTAGTGCATGCGAATTGAAAGCAGCCAGCCATAGTGGCGCCGTTTCGTACTCACAACCAGTTATTTGTGCAAAATGAGGATAGGGTGAAAGGCTAACGACCAAATTGGGTCATTCAAATAAATTCTTGGATAGCTTACCCGTATATAGGTCAACACTGTAATGATGGATGAGGTAGGAAAGTCGCTTTTTACGTGCGCTGTGAACATACCCAAGTTTCACTTTCTTCCTGTAATTACAGTGCCTTCCTTGCCTTTACCACAAGTCAATTTATTTTAATAAAGCATTGAAATCATTCAAAAAGGCGATGCTCAAATGAAAAATTTTAATATCTCGTGACGACTAAAAATTTATTATAAAAAATGGACACGTTAGCCGGTAAGTTAAATAAAAAACATCCTTGAATTCTATAGTAAAAAGATAGGTCAGGCGCAATGGGTGCCACTAATAGAATCCAACCTTAGCTACAATATCCGACAAGTTACAATAATTAAAAAACATATGAGAAATTTTCATAACAGAAAACAGCATTTTAAGAATTTCATAAGTTATGTTAACCTGCTTCCGAAGGTCCGCCTCTGTACTACTTTGTACTACAGTATAGTCAGTAAGTGTCTTTAGAGAGTAATTCCACACCCTTATGAATTCTTACTAGTAGGAGAAAGAAGGAGCTGAAATACCTTCGTAGTATGCTCTACTTGTCTTAAAAGATCAGTAAAGGGTCCTTGTTGGAGATATTCAGGAGGTGTCCTATGATTACAGAGGATCGGTTGATGACGGGTGATTTCAATCGCAAGACCAACCGAACTACACACATTGCCTCGATTTATGTACTGGAAAATCATGTGTATTGAACAGTTTTTACAAAGGAAATTATGTAAATGCAAAGCGTCCATGTCTAAAACTATTTTGATAGTGGAAACACCTGTATGACAAATTGCAGCCTAGAATAAGCCAATAAGGGGTCTCGAAAGAGACATTGCCTAAAAAAAGGTGGAACGGCATACGCTGAAGACTGCATGGCTCGTTAAAATATGAACTCCGGATACCAGGCAACCTCCGCAACTGATGGCCATTTACGAGTTCTTCAAAAGCAAAGAAAAAAAATGAAGCGAATGGGGTCGTGCTTGTCTCCATATGAGGCAACATAAAGGATGAAGACGGCTGAGTAAGGGGAGCATCTCGGTCTTCTGGATCAACAAGAGCTGATTCAAACAGACTCAAAACTCAGAAAACCCTGGAGCCAAAAATAATACCCTAGACCATCCTATAAAGATGCTCACAAAGCTCATCATGGTGGGTATCCTGGTAGCTAATTTCCCATGGAGCTATTAACATCTAAACAGTTAGAGACTGCGAAGAGCTTTGTCGATTACTTCTCTAGCAGTCAAAAAATGTGAACCAAGATCATTCTTGATTATATCGCCGCCCAAAACAATGACGCTGACGTGCCAGAGACAAGAAAGCACAAAATAATCCGACGAAAACCAATACTGTAGATTGATTCTTTCAGAAGACCACGCCTCAAAACCAAAGGAGGCTGCCCTCTTCAACAAGATAAAATCATTTCAAGAGGTGGCCTGTTAAAGGAGAAAAGTGGAGGTGAGATGAATAACTGCGCTGAAAGGGCGAAAGTGGCAGTCCAGAGGTGCCAATACCCACCAAGCCCAACCAGTCGACAATCTCTGTGGAAGCAAACAGCTTCCAAATCATCTGGCACAAAACAAAGTGCCAAATTAAGGACCATAAAAGTTTCTAAGCCTAGAAGTTCGATCTGGTAACGTCATCACCAGCGAAACGAGGCTCCGACAAATGTATCCAAATAAATCTCCGAAACTGCGCTGAACAGACTCAATACGACCAATGTGGACAGCGTAGGAAGGATTCCTTACTTGCAAAGCGTGTTCAAGAAGTGAAGAAGAAGTTAAGAAAACTTGAAGTCATTGTGCCCGCACCAAGAATAAAAGGTATTTAAGTCCTCCTGAAGGGAAGCACAGTCACTAAGAATATTAATGAAGGAAAAATCTTCATGTCGTTAGCATAAATTAACATCTTAGAATGCCTCCAAAGATGCACAATATCGTCAATCGCAAGGATAAAAATCAGAGGGCCAAGGTAACAACCCTGAGGCACTTCGGATGTCGCCTCTATCATCCTCGACCGAAAACCACGAAAGAGAACCTTATAGGATCTTTCAGACAGGTATGAATGAATCCACTTCAAGAGTAAAGTAGAAACCCCTAATTTATGCAACTTGAGCATAATGACTGAATGTGATAATTTGTCGCAAGCCTTACTAAAATCTGTATAAATATAGTAAGTTTGCAAATTATTAGTATTAGAGGTAAATTCAAGTAAGTTTGTGGTAGTAGACCTACCCGATACAAAACCATGTTGAGCAGCCGATAGAACTCTTTTGCATTGTGAAGATAACTGGGAATAAATTATAGATTCCAGCAGTTTAGGTATACAAGACAATTTGGCTATTGGTCTGTAATTAGAAATCTCGTTTTTATTGCCTTTTTTGTGAATAGGTATAATGAAGGAGGTTTTCCATAGCTACTAAGAGACCTTTGGAAAAAGATTGCGCAGAGGGACAACCAAAGTCTCGAAACATGATCTAACCACCGACAGAGGTACTCCGTCAGGACCCGCAGTGAAATCAAAGGCAAGTTTGTCGATATGAGCAATAATGATTTCAGATAAATTAGCTATACATGGATGGTCGTCAATGTGAGTGAAATTGCAAAAATTCAGCTCAAAGTTGGAAAGGCGAAACGCTCTTTCGAAGAACGTGGCAAACATATTACAGATTTCATATGTGTCGCTACTAGAATGCCCATCCAAAGACATAGTTGTAGGGTAATTGTCAACTTTCTTCTTAGTAGAGTTGGGCACTATCGAATAATCTGAATCATCGAATAATGGAATAATGAATAATTTCGACCATCGAATAATTGAATAATGAATAATTTCGACCATCGAATAATATATCGTAAATCGAATAATTAATAATTTTTCCCTTTTTTAAAGGAGTGATAGCAATAAAACATAAATTTCCCTAATTTCTTTTTTATTTAATGGAGATCAAGCGTTCAATATTATTTAGAACAAAAAAATTATATATACAGCTCTGGAGGTGAAATGAACTCAAAAATCACTTTAATATTTATGCCTTTGTAGTAATTATATAACATAAATAAAAATCACTTTATGTTTATATTTCCATTTAAAAACAAGATTTTTTTTTACCATTTGGCCTGACAGCAAGTTCCTCCTGGCCGTTACAACCTCACCTGCTTTAGAAAACAAAAATAACTAAAAAATTAAATAAAAATGATAAACAAACTAACAAAGTGCACTTTGTTTCGGAGAAGCATGATATGAAATCAAGTGCCCTATGCCTGAATGTAATTGTAAATAACCCGCGGATTCTTAGATTTCTTTAAAGATTTGAACATCTTATTTGGTAAAAAGTAGTTTTTTTCTAGTGGCGTACGATTTTTGCTTCAGCACGGAAATCTGCGGTAAAATATAAAAGAATTTATGTAAATTGGGAACGTTTTTATACATTGGAAATTATTCGAATGTTTTTCCCAATTATTCTAACACATCGAATAACGTGAAATTGTGTTATCGAATAACTAATTTCTTGTGGGTTATTCGAATTATTCGATGTAGTTATTCGTTTTTGCCCAAAACTACTTCTTAGTGTTGACAAATATATAAAAACAGCGTGGGTCGCCATATAATTTACCACGAATATTGGTGATATACTCCTGATAGAGAGGGGATGAGAGTGCCTTAAACTCATTATAGCACATAGCAAACCTTTGGTGGTCCAAAGGGTCTCTAGATCTGAGACAGACCTTCCAAAGCCTATTCTTGCTGTTCTTTAAAGTTTTCAACTCTCTGTTAAACCAAAAAGGTGACGTAGAAGATACTCTTTGACGGTCGAAGGGAAACACAGTGGGCAAAAATCTCGAAAATCTTAACGTAAAATATGGTAACGTCAGTATCAATGTCGCTGTTACATAGACAAGCTCCAAAATCGATGGAGGCGAGTCTACTAGATAAATCCGTAAGATTTGCCTTTTTAAAGTTGAAAAATAAATTCAATTCGTCGCAATGGCTAATATTACCGGGCTTATATCAGACGGATATGAGAAGAGGGGGACACAAGATAATGGCAAAAGGCACACAAAGAATACATATAAAAAGACACAAGAACTATACAAATGATACAGACCCTAATGCAATGGCAAATAAAAAGACACAAAAGTATATATAAAAGGCTCTAAAAGGAACAATTAACATTAATACAAACAATGACTCTAACAAACAACCTAACAGTATAGTAATCTATTCCTAAAAAATTTCAAAAGCTAAAAATGGTAAAAAGTAAAATTTCACAAAAATTTTGAAATAAAATATTAAGCGCCAAAGGTAAAATGTGCCCCAGGCAAGTGGAAGCTCCAACAAGAGTCCAAAATTTTGAAATTAAAAATGCCAAAGATGAAATTATCCTAAACGAACGAGAAATCTTGAATAAAGGAATAGAGTCTCGCGGGACCACCCTGTGGGCTCACGTAGGCCCACAAGTTGCTCCCGGCATCACCCTAGCTCTGCCAGTCCAACGGGGGAACCTTTTTTCCTGCAGTCCCTGCAGCGCTCAAAAGCGGGGAAAAGCTCCGTGGACAAGTGCTGCAAACACCGCGGCCTGCACTACCAGTGAAAGGCCAGTCTGCCGTCCTGCACATTTGCCAGCGGCGGCCACGTGCAGTTGAATGTGACCTGCTTCATTGCCAGGTATTCGAGACGCAAGCGCCTTTGCAACATGGCAACGAAGAAGAACTTAAGGGCCTCTGTGGCTCGTGTACTGTGTCTGTGTTGTGATACCCAGTCTCCACCCTCAAGCAATAGAGGTGAATCGCGTCAACACGAAGCTGACGAAGCAATTCACCTAGGGTAGCCAGATGTCCTCCAATTGGAGGATTGTCCTCCATTCTGTATATTTGTCCTCCACAGAAAAATTGACCACAAAATGTCCTCCATTCCACAAGTTCCTAAAATGTCCTCCATTTTTTGGGAGGACATATAACGACTAATAATATTCGCTCCAAATATGTTCAAAATAAAGTATTTCTCGAATTTACTCAATTCTATCAATACTATTGCAAACAAAATCAATCCAGACCCTTGCCTTTGAATAACATCCAACTTCAGATGCCAAGACTTACCCAACTTGGAAAATACGAATACGTTTTTAGTATTCCTCATAGCAATGCTATGACTGAACGCGTGTTTAGTATAGCGAAAGAAATGTGGAGGGACAATAGAAATAGATTAGATATTTCTAGTTTGTAAGCCAAATTAATGGTAAAAATAAATTACAACATGTCATGTATACAATTTAAGGAATATTTAAATACAAAAGAGGGTAACCAAATTTTAAAACAAATAAGTACAAACCAAAAATATCTTTAAAAACTGTTAGTTTAGTTAGCTTGTGTAAACCACTTTATTCATTTGAATAAGTGCAATTTTTGTGTATCACTCATCGAATTTAATTTGTTTCCTTAGTTTTGTCCTAAGTCTAGGACTTTGAAATTATTTTATATTACTTATTTTTAAATTCAATGCATATCTTTTCAAGGTCCTCTAAACTGACGATTGACTGTCCTCCAATGTTCTCCAAAATTCGGAATTTTCAAGATCGTTGTCCTCCATTTGAAAAATTTTATCTGGCTACCCTAAATTCACCCCATTGCAGGTCCTTGGCCCCAGCAGAAATGATGTTCTGGTGATGCCGTATGACGGGTATACCAGCCGGCACATGCGGCCAACGCGGCCACCCAGCACTGGGCAGGAAAAGTACCTGTGGAACAGAGTACCTTCCCCACCGTAGAGTGAGCAAACCCGCTGATCGTCGATGTACGACAGCTGATTTGGATGCATAAGACTGTGATGCAGCAATTTAAATGCCACATCAGAGTCTTTGTAATTGAATGGATAACTTTAGATTACTCTGCTAGTTATCCCCGAAATCACGCCCAAATCTACCCCTAGGTGAGCATGCCATTTAGCCAAACCGGATCACTCCGGGGGTCACATGTCCAAATAGACAACAATAAGATTATTAAATTTAAGAAAAGATAATATCGAGTTTATACTAAGTACTTAGAATTGTATAATAACATTTAACTAAATAAACTAAGGCAAACTGAATAAGTGTTTTAAACGTGAGTGTTTGGACACGCAAGTGATATTAAACTAAATACTGAGATAAATTGAACAATTTACAATTTCTTACCTTCTGCCTCTGCCATCATTAGGGACTTTCTGCTCAATCGATGCCAGCGCGTGAAAATGCAGGATAAATTTTCATCTCCTCTAACCCTTAGCTGTGGTGTCCCGCAAGTCACCATTCTTGGAACTCTGCTGTTTAGTTTATATATAAATGACCTCCCCATGAATCTCCAAGATGCTGCCATTCACTAGTATGCAGACGATATTCAATTATACTTAGATCGACCGATAGCCTTAACCGAGGATTGTATCTGTCGCTTAAATAGTGTTCTAAAAATAAAAGAGGACTGGGCTGGTGCGAATTATTTGACTCTCAATCCGGCCAAGTCGACGTGTCTAGCATTCTACAAATCTGACTTGGACTCATCTTCTTTACCTCCTATCCTGCTAAGTGATGTAGTCATTTCTGACGTCAAATCAGCTAAGAGTTTGGGCTTTGAGTTAAACAATACTCTGTCATGCTATAATCACGTGTCTAACATGATTGGGAAGATTTATACTTCCCTGAGGAAACTAAGAATGTTTGGTGATTTGTTCACAACTAGCATGCGTTTGAAACTTACCAAGGCTCTTGTACTGCTTCATTTTATCCAGGGGAGCGTCATTTTTGCTAAGTTAGACTCTGTATGCCTAAGAAAGATGACCGTGGCTTTCAATGACTCAATCCGATTTATATTTGTGGGCTGTCTAGATTCTCCCATGTCACACTTTATTCTGACTCTCTCCTCGGCTGTCCTCTGGATACGTTTTGCCTAATTACAACACACTATATGGTGAGCGATCTTACTTTGTGCAGACTATACGCAGATGGAACTCCCTGCCAAATAATCTTCAGCGTGCTGGTTCTGCCACGGTGTTCGGCACACTCTTGGATTCTATCCCTCTATCCTAAGTTGCGCACTATTCTTGATACTGTTCTGGATACATGATTGATTCTCGCTCACCCAGCTTAGCTTAACATAGTATAATTATAAATTTACCACGATTGGATGATGTAGTCATTTATTAGCATGTATGTAGCCTAGTCTTAATTTCTTATAATTTTCTTATTGCTTCATACTATATTTCAAGTTTATTATAAACCTAATTGCACCATGTCCCGATTCACTTATAAGATTTAAACCTTTTCTTCTTACCAGCAAATAAAGATTATGATTATGATTAAGTGTTTTAAAATTTAAGTGTTTGGTTTTAGAAAAGAATCTGACAAAATTTGGTGGCAGAAGTGACTGATAAATTGAACTAACAATAAACAAGAAATAACCGGTGCCAGAAGCGAATTGTAAAAGGACATAACAAACTTGTTAATCTAAGTACAAGAGTCAAGTGCTCTCCACGACGTCTTCCACACAATTGCTCAAAAGTGGAGCTGATCATGAACTTGCCACTACATTTTACTTGTTAATATTCTAACTACGCATCTATAAGGCCCACATAGCACGTCGAATAGACGAAATACGTTACTGTAGCACATTACCCGCCTATACCATATTACCCGAACTTATTCTACATATTTAATGTAATTAAAGAAAAACACATTTGTTTTCTTAGTATATTTCAGCATGCAAACATTTTAATATGTCCCTACAATCGTCTACCCCACACGGAATTACCTAACTTCACATTTTAGTTGCCTTCATTCATTCACTCTGTATGTGTAGACGCTATTAGTATTCAGGATTTTTGAAAAGCGATGCTCCCTGCACCCTTTGTACAGCAACAAGAGAAAACCAAACAAGAAAAACTGTTCCAAATTTATTGACAGTAAAGTGATCAATGAATTGAGGAAAGCGGGAGCTACTTTCATTGTTGTTCGACTATTGTGCTCAGGATGCTGGTTCTAGTTGACAATAATTATCATCCAGCAGATGTTAAGCCAATTTATTTTTAGGGGATGAGCTGCTTTCTTTCTATCGACGGGTGGTGACCCCTTTGTCCGCTAACGAGGATAAATTCAATTAAAGCGGAAAAGTTGCTATCTCTTGAAATCTGCGCTATTTATTTCTGCCAGCCATGGAAGTGTTTAGTTTGAGTCAAGAATAATATTTAGAAATTGATAACTTCTGTTTACTTGCAACGCGGTTTTTATGCGGAGAAAGAAAATTAGCGCAGATGAAATTGATAATGGAAATGATTTCATTTTTTTTTCGGTTGTTACGGACTGATATTACACAACGTGAGTCATCGTGTGGTTACTTAAGCTTTTCTGTGAATCCAAGGGGGACTATGGAGTCATTGTGCATGTAAATTTGTCACATCCATGAGAAATGGACAAAACCGCATATTTTAATTTCATGAAGTCATAGATTTGGTGGATTTACAAGAGGTTTTGTGTTGATTCTCAACAGCTGGTCCGTCGTTTAGTGTTGGTTTGCATTTTACTTAAATTAACTGATATAACTTGCATTAAAGAGGCGTGAGGCATGATCTGTTATTACTTGGTCGATTTCTGTAATATTAAAGTAAAATGAATAACCATTTGAGGTAGTGACTCAGAAACTCGGTACAAATTGCTTTGGATTTGAATACAATGTGCACGAAATAATTACACAGACCTTTTAACTTTTGCTTCCGCAAATATGATTTGACCTCCTATAGTCGAATAACGAAAAATTCATAGGAACTGGTTAATTTGAACAAAGACTAGCAGTTATAAAAATTCATTTATTCTTCAATAATATTTTATAAAAACAATTTCAATGTATTTAATTACTCCTCCATCACAAATGCCATAACCTCGAAATGCCACCGTCATTTAAAACAAGTAAACGAAATTAGCAAAAATTCTTTTACTAAATCTATAAATTTTCTGAATATAAGGAACCTTTAAATTCAAGCAATAAAATTACATTAGGTCTGTATGGTTGAAAATCTGGCAGCATGTGTCAAATGAAAAATGGCGTTTATCGGTGGGGATTTCAAACATACGATTTTCTGGCTATTTCTGACGAGAACATGGCAGCCACTAGAAAACCGAAACTGCATTCGTAAATATTTTGAAGAAACTGTGCCCAATTATAGTGCTCCAGAATTCCGAACCCATTTTAGAATAAGCCGGGAACTCTTTGAGTCGCTATCGAAGCGGTTCGAAAATAGTGAGATATATAAACATCTTCGAATAGGGAAGACAATTAGCCCTCATAAACATATGGTTGTATTTTTATGGTTTACCGGCCATAAAGCTGCTGCAGTCAGGGATATAGCCGATAGATATATAGATGGACAGTTTGCTAAATAATTGAATGGGTTACATATTTTATAAGTAGTATGTCCAAAGGCGAAATACAATGGCCAGATGAAAGACGGAAACGTGAAATTTCAAAATATTTTCAGGAAAAGGCAGAATTTTCTTCCGCTATTGGTAGGTGCTTCAATTAGAAATTATTTTTAATATTATACAAATTTCATATTACAGGTGCAATAGATTGTACCCATGTAACAATAGATCCACCGAAACATGGTAAAGATGACTACATCGATAGGAAGGGTAACTGCAGCATCATTCTTCAAGCGGTATGTGATTATAATGCAAAATTTACGGATATTTGCATTGGTTATCGGGGCTCAGTACATGACTGTACTGTACCCCGTAATTCTGCATTGTTTCCAAAGCTGGAAGCCATTTGTGGAGGTATGATCTTATCCTTAAATCAAATATTTTAATTTATATTTAAATTATTTCAGAATACTATATTCTGGGCGATTCTGCTTACGGAACTTTAAAAAATTTATTGACACCATACAGAGATAATGGTCACTTAAACAGAGCTCAAAAAAATTACAATAGAAAGTTGAGTTCCTGTTGAGTTGTAGTGGAACACTCTTTCGGAATTCTTAAACAATGTTTCCGCCAACTATATTACTGCAAGTTAAGGGGTATGAGAAAGTTATGCCATTTTATTCGAGCTTGCTGTGTTTTACATAACCTGGCCAACCAAGACGACTTCGATTTTAATTTTACAGGGGAAAAAGCTGAAGAAGACAATTCGAATGCAATTGGTTATATAATAGAAAAAAGGACACGGCATTAGGAAAAGTGATAAGGGATAAAATATGTGAAGGCGTTTGATTTTCTCGTCACTTTCCCCAAGAACTATACTTTCATACGATGCTATTGAAAAAAAACACTTAATTATAAATATTAGCAAGTGAACATATTTTATTTACTGGAATGTTCGTTAAAGTTTCTACTGTTACCCCTGGGATTTATTTCTTCATCGATGTTCAATATCACCTCTAGGGTTATGGCAGGCCTATCGTTCAACAAAGCAGAGAGCTCTCTATAAAACAAAGAAAACGTTTGTTAATATATCACTGCAAATACATTTCAAGAAATTATAAAAACGGAAATGCGGTATAATTGTAAAATATAAGGAAACTCAAACTTTTCTACCCCGAAAATAATAAAGTGGAAATTTACATGTACTCATATAGTTTTTTCTCTACTTTATCTAAATAACTTCTACTTACTCCTCATATGCGCACTTGAGTCTATATCTGCCAGTTAACTTATTGTGCATTTTTGTGTTTTTATATTGCCTTTCTAGGGAACTATACTTATTTTCAATTTGTGTTTCAGAAAATGCATACTTTTTTTCCTGAAAGGTCTTGGAAATTTCCAAGAAATTTCCGCCCACGTCTTCTTATTTTTGTATTTGACCGATTTCCCCAGTTTCGGTTTTACTTCCAACAAATAGCTTAACATGAGCTTTGTTTGGCAATCTAGCCAAATGGTTCTTTCCTCTGAAATTTTTACATATTTGAAATCGATATTTATGATACATATATAAGTACCACTTACCAGATGTAGACTCCTCTAAAGGGATTAAGCTTTCTTCAGCAGCACTAGTACTTCCTTGCAGTGGGACGAAGCAGTCTTCTATATTACTGCTATCTTATAAGTTCACCATCGTTTGATTCACCAATTACTCCAACGTTCGCTATGATCTGATCAACTTATTCGGGATCTAAAAAGAAATTTCATTTATGTCTTTTCTCTTATTAATCCATAAACATGCATTATATGTATGAACTAAATTCTGCTTACTTACGGTCTTGAATCATTTTAAACGTCCCTGGAGAACATTGAATAACCTGTCCCGTACTTTGTTTGTCACTCATTTTACTGCTTTTCAATATAAGTTCTTATTTATTATATATTTTTATTATTTTCAAGAGAAACACAAATTTTTCTTCCCTGACACAGAACACAAAAGCACAACTGGTTAACGGTTGACACTTAACATAACCTCCTCTTTTCTCTGAAGTAATCAGCTGATTAGCTGCCATTTTCCTGCCAGATTCCACTTATCCTAAAAAGCAAGATCAGAAAACTTGCAAATCTGGCAGGAGGAGAAACTGATAGATTCTGCCAGAAAATTTCAAACATACGGATTTTGGACTAAAGCTGGCTGCTTTAAGCAGCCAGATTTTTCAAACATACAGACCTATTAAGGGTTTGGGGTTTAAAACATTAATGGAATAAATCTCAAACAATAAATGCAAATTTTGAATTTTTGAATTCTCTAACAAAGGAAATATTAGAACGCAAAAGAAATATTTTTATTGTGCTACATCTAAGCGCTTGTGGGAAATCTCATCAGCAAAGCTAAAAGGCTGTAAAATTTGGTAATAAACCAATTAGTGTTCCGATTGACTGGTGAAAACCAATCTGATCTCTCGGTGTGGTGTAATGACGCTGGTTTTATTTTATATCCTCGATGTGCGCAGAAACTTCTCAATTTTGAAATTGGAGAGAAAGCATAATTATATATTCGAGGGATATCGAATCAGACCTCTTCACACGGGCCCTTTTTCGTCCCTCTGCCAAGAGCCGGCTCAGCCAGTTCCCGTTGGAAGACTCCTCGGCAGAACCCCGACTTCGACGCTCCTTGTCAAATCAAGCATTTGCCTGTAGGTTAGCTGTTAGCATTCTAATCATAGGACTGCCGGTAACAGTCAACCTCCTGCTCTCCAAGGCCAGGCATTCGCACACAATGCGCTCCGCTGTCTCAGTATCCCCCAGGCACAACCTGCCCGTATCATCCTAAAGAATGCCCATCCTTTTGAGGTGATCCCCGAAGCTACCGTGCCCAGTAGTCAGTGAAAGTAATCATCGGAGTGTTCCTCGATCCAACTATTCATTTGTAAACGTAGAGAAAGTAGATGTATTATTTTCATTGTTTGGAATATCATTTAAGGGGGAACACCCCAAAAAAACCGATTTTTGGTTTTTTTGCATTTTCTTAAAGTACATACTTTCGAGAATATGTCCACAAATTTGTATGTCAAAATTCGTAAAAATGACGAAATTATAACCTTTTTAGTAGGTGCAGGTAATGCGGCTGTTCCCGGCTGATCGTACCTGCTGGTATACCTGCAGGATCTTCTAACTTCTTAAAATTTTAATGTTCATAATAATAAAAAGTATATTCGGCATTTAGCTCTCTCTAGCATTTTAAAAACAAAACACATACTTAAACTTTCAATCGCGTTTTTCTCGAAACGACTTTTTCTGAACTCGTGTTAACGATAACTCGAACACTAATAATCCGATCGTAAAAATTTTCGTAATTGTAGTGACTAACGTTAAGGGTAGCCTTTTTTTATTTTGAAAACTACTATTTTTTACGGCCGTTTGAATGAAGAAAAAATTGAAGTTTTTTTTAGCATGCCGCCATTTTGTGAAAAAGTAATATTAAAAAAACGGCTACGCTTAATGTTAACTACATTTACGTAGATTAAGAAAATATATCATTTTATTTTTTCAGTTGAACTTGATACAAGGAAAACCCTTAAGAGCTCCCAAGATATCAAGAATTTATTTATAAAAACAAAAAGAATAGTTCAGTTCGTAGTGTTATTTGTTATTTTAAATGAAAAAAAGAACACAAAATTACTTCATTTACTAAAAAAAAATTCAAATTCACTTTAAGCTCGCAAAATCATCTCACAGCTTAAATGATATTCTCTTGTGCAAGTCCTTAATTCTTGTTTTTCAAAACTTATTTCTAATATTTAGTGGGATAGCCCAGTTCCTTTAAAACTGCCTTGAGATGAGCTGACATTGAATGTACCAAGTTTTTTGCGTCCCATTTCTGTTGTAGTGTTTTAAGGCCGTTCTTGTTGCTTAGTTTGGACCAAAAATGTTCGGAAATTGTCCTTTAGCATCAGGGTTGCAGTTCTTATTCAGGTACTTTTTTTTAGTTTTAGGTGCGGGTGCGGGTTTTTCTTCACATGCCCTACAATCCAGCGGCAATCGGAAGCGGAAAATATTTTATTTGGCGCTGTTCTACCCTTATTTTCCACATGAACAAATCGTTCAATTATGTGCTAGGCAGTAGGAGGTGGTTTGCACACTACTTCCGCTATTGTTTTTTTTTTGAGATTTTCCGTTCTTATAATGTTCTTATATGTTCCCTCAATTTGCACCTTAAATTTCAAAGCGCGTTTTTTCAGAGGTGTCCCCTGTAGGCCAAATCCTCCCATGCAAGGAAACAATAAAAAGGCACTTGCAAAATATTTTACCATGCAGAATAATGAAATGAAAAAAGTTCCAATAAATCCATGTATTACATACTTATCCGTGGCAAACACCCAACTTAACACCAAAGTTACCCAGGAATGCAACCCCAAAGTAATGCACACAACCCCGAACTGATGCGGATCAGTGTTGCCATTTTTAAAAATTACCTACGAGATGGGAGCACACTAGCAGATGCTAAATAAATGGAAGCAGGCAAAATGTGTGATGCATTTTCTGCACTGTTCGTTGTTTTTAGGTTTATACTTTGTTGTTAAGCATTGAGAGTAAAAATTGTTCATCATTTGTTTTAAATAAAGCTGAAAAATTTAGTTTAACGACATCTTCTTTTTATAGCTTATCGAAGACTGCAATTGAGAAGTGTAAATTGGAAGCGATGAAAGTGCCAAAAAACTCAAATTGCTCAAATTTATGTGAAACTACCGACATGTTATTTTCGTAACATTTCCCTTAATTATTGTTTCGAAAACTCATTAAACAGTATATGTTTTATAAGTTTATTGCTTTTAATGAAAAATAAAAATGACTGTTCATGTTTTTTTTAGTTTAATGAAACTATCCCGACCATCCCGTACCATCGTATTCAAAGAAACAAGTGAAGGTATTTACAACACCCGTTGTTTTCTATTTTTATTGCATTCTGGTACACTCAGGCGTTTCCGTGGTATTGGTGATGGCACATACATCAAAATTCAGTAAAAAATTCATTTTAATATTTTTGGCACTTTCATCGTTTTTTTATACTCCTTAATTGTAGTACCAATACCTAAAAAGTCAACTCCCAGATATTAATGTGACCAACGTCCGATTAGTATTATATGTTTTATGTCAAAAGTGTTAGAGAAATTAATTTTTTGCATGACCTAATTCTAAATAAACTCCAATCTTATTACCATTTCAACCGATTAATTATAAAGCTTAAAAAAAAGGGAAAATAAAAAAAAATTGCTCGAAAAAAAGAAAAAGAAACTTAGTGTGTACAAAACCATTCGGATTTAAAAATAATGATATCAGTTGTACTTTTTATTATTATATATTTTTATATGTCTATAACAATCTACTTAAAACTGTTGTTTTTTGAATAACTATTTATATTACATACTTCCTCCCTTTAAAAATTGTGCCATATTTTTCCGGACATATACTTTATTAAAGAAAAATTCGCACATTAAGGGGTTAAAGGAGAATTTTTCGCACAGGTAATTTTTTTTTTTTGCAAGTAAATGCGTATTATAGTATTATACCCTAAACTTCAAGGTAGAAAAACTATTTCTTAGTTTATATAAATACAGCCACTTCTCGACTTACGTTCACCCCGTCTACCATTCGAATTTAAGACGAAAAACATTTCTTAAAATAATTAACAGATTGTATCAATTTTTTTACAGTTTTACTCAAATATGTCTCTCTAAAACTATTAATTTTGATGTACATATTAGAACACATACCTATAATTATTTATTTTGTATGAAATTCGACTTATAATAATTTCGATTTATGTCCGAAGTTGTGTGTAATTCTACTTCTGACACCATGTAATGAAACGACCGGATAATTTTGTTAGAATAATACAAAGGCTACTTGTTATAATTTTACATTTATCATAACAATAGTTGTTTCGTTTGTAAAGTACTGCTGGTATTGCTTTCTTACAGAGCACTGTATTCAGCAGAATTCTCCTGAGAAGTGTGCAGCACACTAATAAATTGCATATCTTTAGGCTACTCTGAATAAAAAGTACCTACTTTCATAATTACATCACGTAACAAACCTTACGTACTCATTAAAGGCTTGTTAAAAAACAAAATACTGAGTGTTTTTTTAAATTCAGTTAACATATGACAATTCTGTACTCTGTTTCCAAAAAAATGCAGCTACTAAATACTTATCAGACTCCTTTTCCTTTTTTTTTGGTTTCCATTTTGAAGCTTTTTTACCTTCAATGCATGAATTTTTTTCGTCTCAATGACATTTATTATTATTATGTAGCACTCACCCAATAATCTGTAAATAATTTTAAAATTTTTGTTGGCCTATTTGAAATATAATTTCTTCCCAGTTTTATGTTTGTTACAAGCATGAATGGTCTATTCACGCGTAAACTACTTTTGTAACTAAGAAATGTGGGAAATTTATTCACACAGAAATCACTGAAGTAATAAATATGTAATGTATGTTTGCTGCATATGAGTTATCTTCAAATTAATATTTTTAAAAAATTTCCTAACCAACTAAAATGCGGTTTATACAAGGTTTTACGTTTGTTACACACATGTAACATAATAAACTCAGGAGTAAACCTTTAAGGTAACTAAATAATCCTCTCTGCACTCAAATGTACAGTAAAATATGTTGTTACACTAATGTTCGCCGAATTATGAAATATTTCAACCGAAATTACTTACGTAACAAATGAGTAATTTTTGTTTCATATTAGTTTCGTTTTTTTGGTAGCAGAGCACAGAGTTATTATACATTAACTGGGTTACATTAACTTGGTTATTTTACAGAGTTAATAAATGTTTATTAGTTTAGTTTTTATTTAAACACTGAAAAGCTTTACAATTCTTCCTGAGACCGGTACGTTTACGTTTCAGAAAGGTCAGATAAGATTAGAAAAATCGATTCGATTTGTTTTCTACTTTTAAGGCGTATTTTTACATATGTGAAAGACCGAATTTTTGACTAGAACCGGTTTCCAGTCCAGATTTAGGACTGCCGCATATACGCAATCATTGCTTACCGCAAAGCGGTACACGTATTTGTAACCTTCCGCTTGCAACCAACGATGTCCACCAAAACAATGTGTTAAGAGTATGAAGAAAGATTGATTGCATTTGTTTTACTTGTAATTATTATATTTTCACTTGCAGTAAAGAAGGAAAAAATGAATTCGCCCAACGTGGGGCTCGAACCCACGACCCTGAGATTAAGAGTCTCATGCTCTACCGACTGAGCTAGCCGGGCACTTGACACGAGTGCGACAAATATGTTAAATGTAGTTTCGTCACATTTTCTTAAGGCAGAGAATAATTTCCAATTAAGAAGCCTTGGGAAAGTTTCAAAATCTCTCAAAAAATATTATATAAATATATCTTACTTTTCCAAAACAGTGCATTGTTCCAACCTAGTAATTTCACGTTCTCCTAAATTCTAAGTACTTTCATTTAACATTTTTTGGAATATCTAAACAGATAAATTTATTGTTTCTACCAATAAAATAAAATGCATCACCAGGTGCTCGCTATACATCTCCAGTCCACACAATTTGGCTTTCACTGCCATATTTTACTATAGTTTGTAAATTTTGCAACAGAAACCATTAATTCTAAGGCAATGAAGGCGGCGTCTATAATTATTTTGTGTAATGGGACCTCTGATGTGCATTGGTCCCTCCAAAGAAAGGAATAAAGAAGAAGCTCCATGTTTATTTTTTGGCATTGTGGACTTTGGCGATTACTACGGACATTCTTTGGACTTAGAATTTTTTGACTTCTTTTTGGACTTTGGCTATTTCTCTGGATACTCTTGGACTTGGATCTTTATGATTGCCCGGGATTATTGGTGAACACATTGGTTTGATTTTGGCTATTCTTTTTGACTTCTCGTGGATTAGACTGGACAGCATTATGTATAATTGTGAAGATTGAATTTTTTGGCGTGATTCAAGAATTTCTCCTCGGTGGACAATTGATACTATACAGAGTAGAGGTCAAACTGCGATACTTATTGTGAGGTTTGCCTGAGGGATAGTATTTAATTGGTTGCATTTTTTTTATGTTGATGTTGGTTGAGAGGTGTTTTGGACTCTTCTATACGCATCAAAGTGATTAAGTAAAGGAAAAGGACCGAATTAATATCTTCATATTTTCCTATTTTCGTGAGGAAATATTTCAAGTCATACTGAAGTGAATTCAAAATTTGTCAAAATATAAAATTGTTAAGAAAATAGTTCCACACTGTGATTGTCATTGACTAAAGAAAATTTTTATTTGAATATACTGTGAAATTGAAGGAAAATAGTTTTCTTGACTTTCCAAGGTCGCCCCACATTTTATGGGGTTCCATGTTTATTTCCCATAAGTAGGATTTTATTTTCGCATATTTCGCTATTGAGTCATTTAATTGCAAAATATTTAAATGTGTGAAAGAAGTACGATTCGTACAAGTTTTTACATTGCTTATTATTATGAGAATATGAAAAATTATTTCATACAGCTCATTATGTAAACTGACTTTACCGTGGGATTTTTATGGAACATTTTTAGGAGATAAGTAATTAAATAAAAGTTTTATACTTGTTTCAAATATTTTTATTTACCCGATACGTGTCTTTCGGCTTATTAGGCCATTGTTAAGGAGTGCTTAGTCACAGTTGTGAAAATGGCTTAATAAGCCGAAATACGTGTGTAATATAATAGCTGCGTTTTTTATTCTGATCTGGATCATTGGAAATTTTGAATTAAGTTGACCTATTGAACACAGGCAAACAGTTGGCGATTTTTAAATCTGAAAAAATTCGTCAGTTTTCCATAATTTTGGATGATTTAAAACTTCAAAACCTGAACTCGATATTTTTTGAATTCTATTTTGACATTTCCTACGGTTCAAAATCATGGCAATTTGATGAATTTTTTCACACCCTGAAATCACAAACTGTTTATAGACAATTTAGGGTTCAACTCAATCTAAAATTTTCAATGATATAGATCGGAATAAAAAATACAGCTAATGTTATTTGACTTTAGTTAAAAAAAAAAACAAATCAAAAGTAATAACGAAAAGACTTAAGCTTTAGAGTGAAGTTTACTTTATTACTTCAAAATAACTTATAATATACAGGGTGTCCCAAAAAAGCGTCCCTCGGGAAACCCAAATCACCCCCATGTATGTTCTACGATTTTTCTTAGTTTTCAAGTTATTACAAATTTTCGATATTTTTCACTAATTGCGTGTTGTATGGAATTTTTGGTCATAGCGGTCGAAGTAAGTGAGATAGGCACTTAATTCTTTTACCCGAAATAGCTTAACAATGCACCTGTTGTATTTAAAAATATTTATTTCAATATACTTCACCATTGTCTCAAAAAATAATGTTGAATTTTTTCTTTTACCAAAACAAAAACTAACTTGAATGTTATATGACAATTTTAAGAAAAAAGTTGCATAATTTTTTTTTTTAGAAACTAGTTCAAAAACTTCCTTAGTTCATCAACTTTACATGGTGCAAATTTTATCAAGTTATCTCGACGGCATCATACTTAAATTTCGGTTCAGATTGCACTAAGTGCAAAATTTACACTATCATTAATCATTTAGTTATAGTAAATTGTCATCACACATTCACTAGCAGCCTGTTTAATGATAGTCAGAATTTCGTTTTCCCAACTCTGAAGATTAGATGCAGATAGCAATCGACGTAAGTGTTTTTCTAAAGTCGTATACGTAATTTCCACAATTTTTCCTTTAAATATTTCTACATTTGATTTAACAGTGCTCCTTTAGAAATAACATTTCTTGTAATTTTTGAGCATTAACTTTAGTTTTGAAGGCCATTCTGCCTTAAATGCTCCGATAATGATTTACTCCGGACATTATTTCACACAAACAGCACTATGCAGTTTCATGGCTTATTTATCTTACTTCCGATTCCGGTTTCCATAATCATTAATCTGACAATAAAACGGTCATTACTTTTATGAGCAAGAATGATTTTCTTACTTAATCCTACCCCTCATTCTAATGGACTACACCAAGTACATTAGAAAATTGGCGGCATAATTTTTGTCGGCTGTTTTTGAGATCCGACTTTACGATTAATCAAAAGAGCGGCAGTTTTCGCATCTCATTTACGATGGGAATGGAATAAACATCCTTCTGATAGGGTCCATCACCCCTTGGCCTACATATGTACATGTAGGATGTTCATCTCAGCAATTTAAATGCAAAG
>QYTT01083626.1:4531-18405 GCA_006980735.1 Dasypogon diadema
TCACGCTTTGTACCACAGACATGGAAACAAAATGTATCCGTTTGTTATGGGTGAAGAACACGCAGGGAAGAGAGATTGACGCCTTAGAGTGATATTTCCCTTTGGAAATTGTTGTTGCTTTTCTCTTATCGCCTTAGAGGACCATAGGCACTATAGCAAATCCCTTCACCAATACAAGAATATAAAGGCTTCACTTTTCCAGTTTTTCGCCAAGTCCATTTCGTTATCTCGTCTAAGCTTTGTACATTCACTTTAAAAATTGACAATTTTTAGAAAAGTATTGATGTGTCGAAAATATTGGGTGTAAATTGAGGTGGATTTAGGTTTTTGGGTATTTTTTTAATTTAATATCCTGTAACATTTTGTCCGTTTTAGTGAGTCCTCAATTACTTCTCCTATTTTCTCCCGTCACGAGTCATCAAAAAATTACAAAGAGCGTCAAAATTTTTATCTTTTTTTTCAAAATTTTACTATATTTCTCACCAAAATGCTCCATTAAGAAATTAGCCAAATTTTGGATTCCTAAATGTAACCGTTATGAAATTCTGTATTAAATTAAATATTTGTTTTTTTTTCACACCGTACAGTCGTAAACAATTGGAAAACCTGTTAAAAATGTATGAAGAATGTGAAGATCAAATGATAAATGCACTTGAAGCAGATTTACGAAGGCATAAGCAAGAATGTATCCTTGTAGAAATTGACTTTCTAAAAAACGACGTACGAAATATGCTCTATAATTTGAAGAATTGGATGAAGCCAGAAAAGGTATTGGCAATTTTTTGTAGTTCTAATATAAATTTACTTTCCGATTCATTATAGCCAGAAAAAACATTCGTAAACCTCTTAGATGATGTGGTGATATATAACGAACCCTACGGTGTAGTATTGGTAATGGGTGCATGGAATTATCCTCTTCAATTACTGCTAGTTCCTGTTGCCGCTGCAATTGCTGCTGGAAATTGTGTTGTAATGAAGCCAAGTGAATTAGCAGTTAATTGTTCCAAATTTGTTGCCGAAACGCTTCCAAAATATCTAGACAACGTAAGTATTCAAAGAAGGAGGTAATTTATTGTTAACATGTTCAGTGCGGCGCCGGTCCCCAGGGACCGGCATTTAAAAGCTTTCTCAATACAAATGTATTTTAACAGATAATTCTCTCATGAAAGATTTTATGCTAATTGCCACACTCAACGTGTGAATGTTCTTTTATTTGTATTCCCCAGGATTGCTATCCTGTTGCGATTGGAGGCATACCAGAGACAACAGAATTGTTAAAGCAAAGATTCGACTATATCTTCTTCACAGGATCAACTACGGTTGGAAAAATCGTTCATAAAGCTGCTAATAATTATTTGACTCCCTGCACACTAGAGCTGGGCGGGAAGAGGTAAATTAAAATTTTTACTATTAAAAGACAGGTGTTTATTTTATATTTATTACAGTCCATGTTACATTGATAATACAGCGGATATAAGCATAACAACAAAAAGGGTTTTGTGGGGGAAATTAATTAATCTAGGGCAAACATGTATCGCGCCTGATTACGTGTTATGCTCAAAAGAAGTTCAAGCGAACTTTATTGAAGAAGCAAAGAAAATTCTTAAGGAATGGTACGGAGATAATCCTAAAGAAAGTCCTGATCTCTGTAGGATTATTAACCAAAGAAATTTTCAGTAAGTACACATTTTATTATAATAATTATTATTTGTGCAAATTATTTTTTTTGATTATGCTACCACCATTGCATTTTATAAACATAGAATACACAGTTAACTCTACATGCTACGAAATCGTAGCTGGCGAACAGCCTAGTCGTTCAACAAATGTGTTCTAGTTATCTTTAACATTTACGCTTCAAAATTTCGACACAAAATTTTATAACTTTTCAGTTTAAATAATTTTGATTAAATTGAGCTTGCAGTACCTACATCAAATCGTGTTAATTACAACTATACCAGTTATCGAGTTAAGTGGCAAGAAAAAATCAGGACAGTAACTATGATAACTTACGCCATAATAACAAAATTATTTTGCAATATTTTTGCACATCTCTTAACAACTAACAATGTATTTCTTTCGAATTTATTTTTTCCCCAATATTTTGTTCAGCGTGCTGCTTATGACTTTTTCAAATCCAGATGGCCGACTAGTAAACAAAAATTAGCCCCGACGGAATATGACGCGAAAGAAATTCAGTTTTGTACGCATATATTTTTTACCAATGAATCAATTTCTTAACAAAAATGTGCTAGTAAAAATATTTAAACTACAAAACTCACCTGAGAAAAGATTTCCCACATTGCATGGGGGAATTATTCCTACTTCACAGTCAAATTTGGTGAGTTTAATAACAAAAACACTCATTAAATATGTTTGAAAACCTTGCACTGATCACATCCTCACACTGCTGAAACCTGAAATCAATTGAATTGCTGTCAGAAATTCCAAAAAATACGCAAGCAGCCCGAATTCGTTGTCAAAATTTTTTTCATTATCCTCCTCCCCTCCTTGCCTCTATCCGGTTATAGAGGCCACGCTCATGTAAAGTGATTTTATACGATACAGCTGTTCCTGTTTGATATTATTTTCATGATTTCACTGCACCATGTAAAAGGTAAAACATAATTTTTAAAAGATAATGAAATATTTTTATTATATACATTAAGGTGAGAAATATATGTTATTATTTCTATTTTAGGAGATTAATTGGATTGATGAAAAACGGCCAAGCTGCTGTTGGTGGCAACTATGATGCTGCAGAGAAATATATCGAACCTACAATCCTTGTGAATGTGAAACCAGAGGACCCTATTATGCAAGAGGAGATTTTTGGACCTATTTTACCTATTATAAATGTAGAAAATGCCTATGACGCTATTAAATTTATAAACTCTAGGTATTATGAAGGAGAATTACTTCCATTGCTTTTAAACTATGCACTAAAACATGAAACTCATTTCATTGTTTTGTCCTATTCATTAAACAAGCAAAATTGAATTGGTTTATACATGCTAAATTGAATCGATTTTCATTATCATATCATAGAGAAAAGCCACTGGTCATGTACATCTTCTCAACGGATAATCAAGTTCAACAGTTATTCATACATGGGACTCAATCAGGAGCGTTATGTATCAATGATACAATAATGCAGTATGCCGGTAAGAAAAGAGGAATTTACGGCCTTGAATAAGTGTTTTCGGTGATTGGTACATTTTTTAAACGATTTTATTAAATTATATTTGCTGCGTAATATTGTGAAAATTTTGATCAATTATATGAATAGCATCGAAGTTAGGTGGGATTTTCGTTCTCATTTAGATTTTATCTTTGTTTGTTATTTAAACAATTTTTTTAATTTCAAAATAATTTCGATCAGATTAAAGAGGAATACGGTTATTGAACTTTATGAACTAAAAATACATTAACTCTCTAAGTCGACCACAAACTTATACGTAATCAAGTTAAGAAATATGACATTCCTGTAGAAACTTGTATCTTAATATTTTAAAATAATTTAAAAAAGATCCTTTAAAACAATCAACAGTGTAATAATAACATTACCAGAAGATTGTGTAGATCTATCCACTACTATTGCAACTATTTTTGAATGTTATAAGATTTCTCTTCTAAAACAAGAAATGGGAACTTATAGTAATGAAATACGTCTACCCTTCCTAGACAAACCATCTTCATAATGAAACAGATTCAGTTGATAAATATCAAGTAGATTTTCTTGCAGCCTCTAAAATTTCATGAAGAACTATTTTTTAAAATGTAACTTATTAAAATGCTTAACTGGACTGTCATTTCTAAATATTTTTAAAAGTTTGCTGAACGCATTTGCATCATTTGCAATTTTCGTGTCCATTAGCTGAAGACGATATTTATACTCGCATTCGTTATCAAATTATCGATTATATTTTTTTTACTATTTTCCGTCAACTGTCTCAATTATGCTTCAATGCATTGATTGAACGATTGGACCACATAATTTACAGGTTTATTACTCCGTCCTTTATTTGCTTAATGTAAAAAATGCATAAACTTGCGTACACATATGAGAGCATATTTATGACAGGAATGGATTTTATGTTCTCATTTCTGCTCGCTTCGGATCGAAGTTCGCTTTGTTCTTTATTATAATATTTTTTTTATCCTAGGAAAACTCAGCCAGATTTGGATAAAAAATAGATAAATTTTTAAGGCTTTTGAAATTGCCTTAGTTTATGCTTGTAAACTGCTAGTAAAATTACTTAAGCATACGAAATTTATCCAAAGACAAATTAGACGTGATGTTCGTGCTGTTTTATTGGCAGTTATTAATTAAAAAAATTTTCTCTTCTGAAGAACTTTTTTACCAAGCATGCCTATTAATAGTCCTACTCACAACGAATCATTATATCTTACAAAATAACTCAATAGAAAACTCGATTCAAACTTCAAGCCTTTCATGTATTTTCGACACCTCCCTGTTAACTGTTTTAGTTTGGTAGCGTATGTTTTTCTATCACTCTTTCAGTTCCTATTGCTTTAACACTTCCTGAATTGATGCTGTCGAACTATTTTTCTTCTTAATTTTCTGGTCAAAATTTGAAAAAATGGGAAAGTAATTCATTTCAGTATTGTATAATATGTATACTATCTTCAAGGTGTATTGTCCGTGTTCTATAGCATTTGGCAGTATGTCAGTGTCATCTTTAAAATTGAACAAAATTTAACACAATATTATGTAAATTTGTACATATTATTTATATTAGGGTGTATTTTCCGATAGAAAATTCCAATTAATTTGTTCACACTTTGGTAATATGTATATTAAGGAGCATATCAAGGACTGTTTTTTTTTTTATAGTTTTAAAGTAAAAAATTAATCGAAATAAGAAAAATCGCGAGCGAAATATGGAGGTAATTTTGTGAAGCTAACACTGACTATCAATCAGTATAGCTTTTTCTGTTATCATATAAAAAGCGCATATTCACTTTTACCATAACTAACAAATTCCGCTGCACTATATTTATGCACTCAATTGCATTTAACTAACTTTTGAAATGGTATAGGGAGAAGCCTTTGTCGTTATATGCCTTCAGCAATTCAAAAGCAGATATTCAGCTAATTCTTGAAAATACGCACTCTGGTGGAGTCGCCGTAAATGACACCATTTTACATGTTGCAGGTACAATATATTTGATTATTTACTTCTTAGTATATATATATATATTTTTTTCCACAAATTTTGTTGAACTTATTACGTTAGTGAACAAAAAACGTCACGTCAATTTGACTTATTCCACTGTATACTAATTCCATGAAAATAAGAACTAAGGAACGGACACAGTCGTGTAGATGAATACGTGAAAGTGAAGCATTTCTAAAGATGAAAGGGGGTGAAAACTAATACCTCACAAATATCAACTGAATCACTATACCTAAATTATTCAAATATGTGTCGTTGGCAGCGAGTGCGTGTTCCATTTTAGTGTTAGGAATCAGATACGGTACCTTGTATCCAGTTCAGTAGTTATTTTCCAGGAAACTTGAAATTTCTGAAGGTTTACAGAAAATATTTAATGTTAGAAAATTCCCAATTAAATGTTGTGAAAGTTCACAAAGAAAGTAGTAGGTATATAATTTTTCAGGTGCACAGAATGGTTAAACATGATTTTAAGGTTTTTGGATTAATAAATGTGCCTACCTCTCGCTCACATCTGCTCAATTCTAATGCGTTTGTAGTGGAAATATTTCTTTGTGTGAAACAAGTGCTTCACATTTCCCGATTTTACAGCCGCTTCATAGTTCTTATTTCCAGGACTAATTCAAAAATCGAAAGAGCCCAAAAATAAATGTCCGTTTGTTATTTGATTTTTGAATTCAAGTTCAATTAAGTGCTGTTTTTTATGCTTAATAATTTACTAATTATTGAGACACAACAATGGATATTACTTCTGAGCAGCTGCATAATCAGTAATGTCCTGTTTGAATCAGAATGTACAGCGAAATTAATGCACTTTTGTGTGTTGAGAAACACTAATATTTGCGGACACATAATTGAGCACATTAAATCACTCTTGCGACAAATTTTGTTTGACTAAGCAATAATTTAACAGCAACTAAACAAGTAACAAATAGAATAAGTAATCTAATCAAAAGTTAGCAATTGTCCACAGATAAATGCCATCCGCTAGGGAGCAGATAGAGAGTACATTTATAATAAGTCCGGTTTACCTTAAATAGCGACTAAAAGAACATTGTACAGAGCAGTATCGACTTATCCGCATCAGCTTTCGCATAAAATTATGTGACTGAAGATCCACAAAAATTAGGCTTGCAAAGGGAAAGAAAAAGATTTGAAGCCATTGGCAACATACTATACATTATGTTAGCAGTATAAAAAAGCAAACAGTACCACTGTAGGATGTATTGTGAACAGGACTTTAAACTAATAAGAGCAAAAAAGGCGATATCCGTTGTGAATTGATTACAGTTTTTCTTTTAATTCATTTTATGCAAAAACTATACAGATACACCTCGTTGAAAAAACATTATCGCCACTATATAAACTCTTACTTTCTTAAATTTACAGTCAGTGTTTGATAAAATAAGTTTATTTTTTATATTTGCCTTATAATAATTATAATACAGTATTAACATATCAAAAAAAATTTTAAAAAGTGGCTTCATCTAACTTTTCAGCATAACACACAACTGACAAAAGATTGAGTTTTTTTAAAGTGGCGAAAATTTTTTTGCAACGAAGTGTATAAGTTTTAAAATTCATATAATACGTGTTACTTCAATTTGCTTAATACGGCTTAGAGAAAACTGCTTTCCTTATAATTTCTTTCTGATTATTATATTGCCATTCCAATTTTGTGACGTTTTATCATTCACAAAATATCCTTCGCCACATGTTTGTTATTCACGTCCGTACATATTGTACGGAATCATATCAAGCTGCTAGTTAAAGCTCAAATTTTTTTATATATAAATTCATAAATTACACGAAAATTGAATTTCTCATTAACTGATAATTTGTAATATTATAAATAATGTTAATGAACATGGTATAGGGAGAGGCCTCTAGCACTGTATGTGTTCAGCAATACAAACGCAGATATTGAACTTTTCATAGATAACACACAATCTGGTGGAATAACCGTGAATGACACTATGCTGCAATTTGGAGGTATAAAAGTGTATATGTATTGTATTTGTTAATGTAGTATTATTCCTTTAATACTCCCTAGTTTAGTTTAGATAAGATTGAAAATCTTATAGCTTGTTTATATGCGTGAATGCACTGGTATGTACATACAAAGCTTTACAAAGTTTTACAGTGAATTATATAACTTTTTATTTTTGGTTACAAGTTTCTAGAATAAAAAGGCATCGATGTATAAAAATGCAAAAGATAAAACCCTTGGAATACAGTAGGTACCCTAAATATGCACACGTTCACTTTTAACCATAAAGCCGATCAAATTTTACAATTTTCATAGGCTGTGTATCAATACCATATAAATAATTTCCGACATTTTGTTAGGTATAAAAATCGACTGCAAACGTTGTGTAAGTGCTAAGGTGCTAACATAAATAAGTAAACAATGTTCTGAAAAATCTTCAATTTAATCAATTCAATCTATCGCCACAGTTCATTTTATTTGTTTAATTTATATAAATATAGAGTTTTGGACGAATATATTGCAACTGAATATCTGTAAGAGAGAGAGAGAGAGAGTAGACTGTAATCACATTTTTCTTGGCTTTGGATAACAAAAAGTATTGGAATATTATCCAGTGAAGGGTCAGCTATAAAAAAAGAATATATTCAGCATTAATCTGGACTCCATTCGGAACGAAAAAAGTCCCAAAACCCAAATTGTAAAGCAATACAGGGATTTTGCGTCTCTTTCCGTTCCGAAAAGAGTCCAAAATAAGGTTGATTATTTGTTTTATAAAAATAGTTTATTTGATATAATGCTCCAATTTATTCCAACTTTGATACAACGTCAAATGTGATAAAAATATTCCAGCATCACAATTCATAACATTTTCCTTTATTTATAAAAACTTTTTCACTGTTATTTATAATTTATAAAGTCGTGAATCGTTTAAATATTAAAAATATTCAACAAAAAGTACTCATATTAATAAAAAGAATGAATAATCGGACTACTAAAGTGCTTTGGAGAATTCGAGGATGTATTTCCTTCTCTTCATAATGAACAGAAATTTAAATTAATTGCGTAAGGTTAAATAGAACAATTTGACGTGTACAAGGTAATAAATGCGACTACAGGTATTGTAACAAAACTGTCAAACATGATGGTGATGGGTTTATGGTTTGAGAATTCTTTTCTAGTTCGGTTACAGTAACAGAAGAAGACACGAAGACACATTTAATTTTTGATATTGAAATTGTCAGTCCAGATCCCAGATTTTTTTATATTAACGCTATCGAGAAGCTTTGAGATATTGTCAATATATATATAAGGACTAGAGACTATACAACTACAAGAAATTATATCAGGGCGCTTATTCTCTATTACAATATTGTAAATTTTCGATTTGAAACTGCATTTTCAAAACTTAATTTCCCGCAGTATATCGTTACAATATTTTTTTCCAAGCCCTGGTACTAATTTTAAATTTTACAAATATCTAAAAGTTTCTCAAATTTTATTCGATTCAATATTATACCCTAAATATCAACCGATTTCAACCAAATTCAGTATTTACAACTCTTTTGTGTATTTAAATTATACGCAAACAGTTACGTCCGCCAAAATGTAGACACCAAAATTACAGATAGTAAATTTTGAAGCAAAATTTCAGCCCGATTTTTCACTTTTTCACAAAAAGGAAAGTTATAGATTTCGGAATGATCTCAAAAAATCACAAAAAATTGGCAAAGTAAAAAATGAAGAGACTTTTGAAATTCGGTTGATATTTACTTGAGATATTTAATTTTCAATGCAAAATAAGTACAAATTTTCCAATTTTTTTACCGCCTTGGTACATATTGAGACGTCATATGTCCACATAGTTAATAATTTTCTTTAACGGTAATTTTCTACATATAATAATAATTATAATTTGTCACAAAAAAATGCATCTCGGTTGTGCTAATATCTTCTTAGGAGATGTAAGAAAAACTCCTTCACACATTTTATGAAATTAATGGAAAAAGTAATCAATTTTGATGAAAAGTGCCATTTTTCAAATGCAAATAACTTTGTAACGGTATATTTTTTATCTGCATTCGCATCTAGAATCGATTACACATGTTTTTGTAAAAGTTTCATCCTTATCTGGCTAATAGTTTAGGCGTAGATAGTAAAACAATTTCGAACACCTCTAATTCCTAAGCGAATTTTTGGTGATTTCCATTAGAAATTGGTTTTTTCGTTATAACGCGAAAACGGTAAACGGCAAATTGATATGTCTGGTGATTTAGGGGGCTATATTTGCAAATGTCTTAATATTTTTATATGTGCTTGCAGTATATCCTCTTTACACTGATATCCTACACGTCTACACTACCACCTCAGAAAGGGGTAATAATTTGAACCGAAAATTTGTAACTTTTGTTAGAAAAATTTTCAAAAAATCAAATTATTTTTACACATGATAGTGTAAAAATAATTTGAATTTTTGAAAATTCCTCTCACCCACCTACAAATTTTCATTAAAATAGACGAAAACATATCAAAGTTATAAGCAAATCTATCAAAAATTTCTTAACCTTCTAAGAACATTTTAAAACCACCCTATATCCCAATTTAAAAAATTTTACAAAAAAGTACGCTCGTATTTACAAATATCTAATGTCACCAAAACAATGACAATACCTGGCTTTGACGTTATTTTGTTTTATATTCCGTAAAAAAACTTCAAACCTTGGATTTCATCCAACAACGCCTATGCATATATATTTGGACTAAATTGCATCAAGTTTGGATATCTTTATGTTTTTGCTCTAATCTTGTATCAGTGATCAATAATATACTCATATTAATGTTAATTAAACCATTATTGAGTTAAACTCTCTTATACTAACTAAAGAGAACTTTCAATTTTAGTAAATTCCATTTTTACTAATTGAAGTGATAAATTTTAGAAATTCAATCTTCTACTGTGAGATAGGCAATCTCTCAATTATGTTTAGGATTTAGTCAACCATTCCCATAATTGTTAATAATATCCTTCTCAAATATGGGGAGGAGAGGTCTTAGAGTCTGTCCAAATAATTGTTCGGGTCTCCAGTTTTTTCCACCGTATTTGTTTTAATGGGCTGACTAAAATTAGAGGATCCGCCTATCAACACAATGCGGACCAGCAATATTTCAAAAGTGTCTATTTCTGTCATGCATATCTTTAGCTCAATTTGAGGTTTAGACTTGCTACATTAACACAAAAAAAAACAGGCATTTCTCTGCATTTTTAGGTTATTTTATGTTTGTTTTACTAAAATTTTGCTACACTTAATGCAGTATGTATATAAAATCGTGTTAAAAATTTTAATGCGCTTCCTTGAAAAGTCAAATTTCTTTTATGTTATTTATGTTATGTATGTAAAATGAATTGTATGTAATTGTGTATATGTAATTTTAATTTTAAGAGGATCAAGCTTGAATGGAAATTTTTAAAATAGGAAAATTTACGAAGATAATAATACAAAACTTTTTCAGTGGAAAACTTGCCGTTTGGAGGAGTTGGTTTTAGTGGAATGGGATCCTATCATGGAAAACATGGATTTGATACATTTACACACAAGAAATCTTGTTTGGCGAAGAACTTCAACTTCTTGGGAGAGTTCTTAGCATCGTGAGTTATTCATATTCTATGCAATAACATGTGGCGACATTTTAAAATTTATTTCAGTGGAAGATACCCGCCTTACTCGGACAGCAAAATTAAATTCTTGTCGATGTTGTTGAAGAAACGTAGACCATTTCCCAATCTCTACTTGTCTCACATTATTGCATTTGGAATTGGAGTTGGACTTGCGTTGCTACTTAATCACTACATACAGGTATAAATTGGCTGTAGATTCAAAATTTTCTACACATTCTAACACTAAATCTATTCATTTTGAAGGCTAGATCAATGCTATCTCAGTAGAGATCTAACATCCTCCATTTGAATGTATAATGTACGTAAAAGCCATTATCTAATCATTTCTAGAATTTTATAAGATTTATTTGTACGTAGTCTAGTATGTTATATAAACTGCAAAGTATTTTAGGCACAAATGTATTCAAGGTATATTGCAATCACTTACACAACCAAAGTATACAATAAATATACTGGGTATATAGACAGTAATTATCGTGTTATTTAATCAATAATATGCTATTTTCCTTTTCCTGAAAACCATGAATTCGAGATTTAAAATTATTTTAAATGTACTTTTCAAGTAAGTGCTTAAACTATTTAAAACAAATTTTTGGGAAGTTTAGGCTAATTTCCGACCACTGCCAGACATAGACTCTGGTCTGGATATTTATCTCGAAGATTTAAATCCAGAAAACCATATTTTTGTTGTTTGTTTCGATATCAGACCACATGCTTAAATGTTGTTTTTTTTTCACTGGACTAAAATCGTCCTATATTTCCCATTTTGTTTTTTTTTCCAAAATGTTCGTATACCCAGTAATGCTCGTGCAATCATTAAACTTTTCAATATTTTATTTTTCCTTTCACCGTATTTGAATATATAGGTTGTTCCGGACCGTTTCGTCCCTGAATAATTTAATGAATTTAATCTGTAATATTGAATCATTTAATCCAATAAATGCACACCGCCCTTGCTTTCATTATACATTCGAACAACTTGGAGACTATCAATGAGCACAAAATCATTTTTTTCTTTGACCCAACGTTTGGTTTTATTTTCGTCGTCCATTCCAACAAAATTTTAGCCAAGATTAATGATTTTATTGTTGTATCAGCGGGTTAAAATTACATGACCCTTGAACTTCCTTTCATTCGAACTCTTCTCCAACTGATATTTTGCTTCCCTGTGCATATCAGTATGTCAGTCAGCTCCGGTGCTCCCCCTTTGCTTGGCCCAGGTACTTGTGCATCAACTGCGCTTGAATTGTTCTCAATATGAATATCATAAATGTCTCACACAGATGCGTTCATGTCTGCAAGTTTAGCAGGGCGATAATGGCCAGTAATTCAAACTGAATGCATTCCGTTTCATCAATATTGATGCAGCTTCCAGGACAAGCTCCAAAATCGCTTAATTACACTTCTGGCACGTCAGATACCACTTCATCTTCATTTACTGTTTCCTCTTCAATGTTAGAATTAGCCTCAAGTATTGCTAAAATCTGATCGTCAGTCAATGAAGACTATTTATTTTCCTAAGAATTGTAATTATGTGTGTGTAAATCGGTCAATTGTTTATAGATCTGACCTACATTTTCTGTGAAAATCGCACCGTTTTTGCTATTACTTCAAATATATATTAAAACACTTTGCACAGTTCTATTAATGTGGAGCACAGTCGCCGTTGTTATATAATTATTGCTTGGGCATCTTCTGGTGCAACTTTCGCTTAATTTTTGCACACATTCCGAGCTAAAACCTCTTCAAATCCGCTTTAATACCCGTTCGAGCTGCCGCGTAGTAGGCTTTTTTTTCTCTTTTTGTTTTACCTTCATTAACGACCAAAGCTTTTCTATGGAATTTACATCTGGACTGTGTGATGGCCAATCTAACCTCGTGCAGAGGCGACTCCCATGCTTTGGATCATTATCCTCATGTAGGATCCAATCATGGTTTACATGTTTGTAGGAAGGTATGTGTGCAAGTTTTTAGTGTTTTGAATGAAAAGAGCCTCTTTGGTAAGTAATTCAGTACACTTTTTATTAATCTAAAGAAAGTGCTACAGGTAAGTATTATCCTAAAGTCTTACAAACTATTCACTAATGCTGTTCTTAACTTTTCAAGGTCCTATTTAACGCTATTGTAGGTAAGTCAAAAGTTCACTAAGACCGCGTTATCAAACAATTGAGAACTAATTAATCCGCGTCTTTTGTTCACAGATCCCGGTGTGGTTACTAAACTCGATCAGCGGACTAATTACACAGCACAAAGTGAGCATAATTTACAGCGTTACAACAGCACAGAAAATTGACCAGCAAAACTATTTTACAGCAAATCCAACCCAGCAAATACTCAGCTGAGCAACAGGAAAACAACTGAAACTGGAGATCACTTTCAAAGTGTTTCTTTTCTTTTCAGATCAAGTGTGTCTTCGTCGTCGGAGTTCATATAAGGATTCAACAGACTTTATAAAGTTGAACCATATATCCTGCGTTTAGGTTTCTTGTGAATACGATTTACTTTGCGAATCATTTTGTAGAGAAGCATCCAAAAACATGCACCTTTGCTGGATGTTTAACTGTCCGCTGTAAAAATGTTTCACTCTTTTTGTCCAGGCTTTCTTTCAGTAATTTTAAATGAAGAAAGACGATTCATCAATTCAATCCTTTTGCTACCCGTTTTTTCGTCAGTAATAGTTTAGGGGCCTAAACACACTGGAATAGTTCACCCAGCACTGAAACTGGTTTTGATCTTTTGCATCGAAAGCGCACTGGGTGAATTCAACCAGGAGGAATTTTTGTGTACATGAAAGGCTTTCGCTGGTATTGGTGTATGGAAGTCAGGAATGACCGCTGCTCTTGAAAAAAAATGTTTAGCTGACGAAAAGAAGAAGCATTCTGTGCATAAGTGTTAGTTTTCAACTCTCATTCACCCGGCTTGGCTGCGGTTGAAAATTTGCCGAGGTAGAATAACGCGCCCTTCCCTCCTTTGCCTAGAAAAGCCGGTTTTTAACCGCCTAATTCACCCAGTG
>QYTT01083627.1:0-11610 GCA_006980735.1 Dasypogon diadema
AAAAAAAAAAAAAAAAAAACAGAAAAAGAAGAAAAAAAACAGAAAAAAGAAAAAAAAACCGAAGAAAGAAAAAAACAAAAATAACAGAAAAAGAAGAAAAAACAGAAAAAAGAAGAAAAAACAGAAAAAGAAGAAAAAACAGAAAAAAGAAGAAAAAACAGAAAAAAGAAGAAAAAACAGAAAAAAGAAGAAAAAACAGAAAAGAAGAAAAAAAAACCGAAAAAAGAAGAAAAAACAGAAAAAAGAAGAAAGCGAAAAAAACAGAAAAAGAAAAACAGAAAAAAGAAAAACAGAAAAAAGAAAAACAGAAAAAAGAAAAACAGAAAAAAGAAGAACAAAAAACAGATAAACCCCAAAAAAACCCAAATAAGCAGAAGAAACTTCAAAAAGGAAGAAATCTCAAAAAGGAAGAAACCTCATTCAAATCATCAATTGCCAAATCGAGCACTCGACTGCAGAAATTGAATTCTTGAAAACACCCATCATTTTTTAACATTATCAGTAAATACTGAGCAAATTTAACTTTTTTACCATAAAAAAGATTTCTTTACTATATATAATAAAACCTTTAATAATTTCACAATTTTAACCGATTCGCTACGACGAGCGACCATTGTGTTACTCGTTTTTTCAAATATTTTCCGAATCAGCCTCATCCAAATGCATTTTGCGAGCGTCTCTGTCGGACGGCGTTTTGTTTACAGGCAGCATCTAGGCGAAAGGGTTTAAAATATGTTCCAAATATAATTTCCTGTAATACGGTCCCCTTAAAACGGCTGAAATTCTTGAAAATATCAATAAACTTATATCCCTTTTCTCACAATAGCACAATTTAATCGATAAAATTTCATGGCTGCCGACAATTTAATTTTACGCTTATTCCACCAACGTATAATAAATATTCTTGCAATTTCAATCACAAATTAAAAGATCTAAGCTAGGAATTGTTTTCTTAATTAAAATCATAAACAACAGTTATACGAAATCCCCAAGGAGAAGGAAATTAAACATTTCCCCATGTTAGGCTTCTCCACAGAAATGGCAATTTCTGTGCTGAGTGTTCCCTTTCTTTATCTACTCTTGAGAAATGAAAATGATACAGCCATAAATGTACCAGGAGAAAATTAGGATAATATTCTAATTTGAGATATATAATAAGAGGTGTCTGAGAAAATTACTTTTTATTTCACATGATATTGGGAGTTCAGGGAAGTTTTCACCCATTTACAGGTAGTGCAACCCAACCATATATCACAGTGATTTATGATACTGTGGGCTACATAAGACTAGCAGAATTTTAAAATCAACATTTTGCCAAATGATGGCAAGTGTTCGCCCTGACGAAATTCCTCCATAGAAGTCTACTATTCAAGTGAAAACCACGATAGTTCACCTGCAAGAACAACATCATCATTGAGATCAATCTGAACACGTCCGAAAGCATGGGTGGACCAGGTTCATCAACCCCAAAACGCAATATCCATGGGTCGAAGGTTTTGTTGTGCATCTGGCAGGATAACAAGAGTGTGATTTACTATAAACTGCTGCAACCTTCAGAGACTATTACTGGTGATCGTTATCGAAACCAATTAATACGTTTAAAAAGAGCTCTCATCCAAAACCGGCCAAAATGGATGAATAGACACAACAGTAATCTTACAACATGACAACGCAAGATCACATGTTGCTCGACCTGTGGAGGTTCTACTTCACCCAGGATATTGCTTCATGAGAGCATTCCATTTGTTCCGGACAATGCAGTCAGCATTGGCTTCTCAATACTCGTGTAAAATGTGTGTGTTAATTGTTTTCCAATCATTTAACAACTTTCCAATGTAGGGGTGGATGTGCTTAGCAGGTGCGCAGATGTACAACTAGCAATCATATGTATTTCCTAACGCCATATTATAGAAGATAAATCATTTGTACATGAAGAAAACAATAATGGCCCTAAAGTTCAACCCTGGGGTTACACTATAAGAACTCCCCACACAGCTTGAGAAACCATCTATCAAAGGGTCAACATTAACACTCTGGAGAAATAATTCTCAATTTATTCGAAAGTTCTTCACCAGCTAGATTTCTCCAGAGGATTAAGATCCAGGGATCTATCAAGCCAACTTAAAACCTCGATGTTGTCCTTAGCAGATATAACCATTTACGCACCAAAATTCCTGTTGGTAATTGCTCTAGTAATCAATGAACACCTCTATCAAGCAGGAAATGGAAGTTTTTCCACATGGACAAAACTGATCCACCGCCAAAAGTAAAATCAGTAAAACTGATAATCGTCAAAAATATCTCCTAATCCTTTAATCTGATTGGTCGCTTTAACAATAAACAGCTGATTGTCAATCTAATAACTGAATAGTTGCACTAGGTCTGTATGATTGAAAATCTGGCAGTAAATGTCAAACGAAGAATTTACTTTAGTGGTAGAGGGATTTCAAACATACGCATTTTGGACAGTTTCCAGCAGAATTTTGCATTTCATTACTCTAGATACAATATAAATATAATTATTTCCCTACCACTAAGAATGTTACCAAAACACATCACATAACCCTCTTTTATATCAGCTGATAGCTGCCGTTTCTCTGCCAGATTCCACTCATCCTAAAACGAAAGATCAGAAAACTTGCAAACCTGACACGAGAGGAAACTGAGAGCTTTTGCCAGAAAATTTCAAACATACAAATTTTGGACTAAAGCTGACCTGCTTTGAGCAGCCAGATTTTTCAAGCATACGGACCTAACGTTTCTCCTTGACACAGAATTTAAGGCTAAGAAAATTGTGGTTTCTATCTCTACCTAAACTGGTAAGAATTGAAAGTGATACTTCTTGTTTAGTTTCCATGAGTTCTCAGTTTTATCATTCTTGCATCGTGTTGAATAAATCCTAGGCCAAGGTGGTCTTATTAAAATAACGGGTAATTTTAAATTTATAAAAAAAAACAGGGTGTGCCAGAAAAAGACAGATATACTACGGGTATTGAACGTTTCAGGTAGGTACATTCCCTTTAAAAGAAAAAAAAATCCTATTTTTTCACATGCCACCACATGACCGACCCTAACGGAAATATTCCTCAACTACTATAGATAAATAACAGCCCATTAATTATAGTGAAATTACCACCTGGGCAAATTTAATTCAACAATTTCACGTTTAATGAAAAAAAAAATACTAAGCCAGCCAACAAGAGCTACCCGTCTAGTAGTAATTATGTTTCACTCGTGTATATTTTTGAGGTTATGTTCCTACGGCATTCTACGTTCATTTATAATATTTGAACGAACGACTGGAAAGAAGAAAATATAAATACAGGCGCAATGGCGGCAGCAGCAGCAGCACCACCAGTAGTAACAACGGCGGCCGCATTAATGTGTTGTGTAAAGAAGGGCAATGATCGATTCAAAAACACCAGACTATAGCATTTTTCCAATTCGATTCTTGTATAAAATTTTAGGGGGTAAAATTCCATCTGTAGAAGAAAAAAAAAGGGTGTCACCAATGTGAAAGTTTTGCGATAGTTCAAATACAATCTCGTCCTCCCAAGGGTGGAAAATCCAAAGGTGCAACTAAAGTGAAACAAAAAAAAAAAAAACAAAATTTTGTACCCTCTTAAGCCGTTATAGCATGTGCTTCTTTCGGGTAGATAGCACTTCCGGTTCGCATTCAACACACACAGAACATCTACCCACCCCACTACAAACGCACTTCTTCCCATAAATATATAAAATTCCATTTTGAGGTGAAAAGCCGAAGCCCGAATTTAAGCCTATACATTTCTCTCTGTGTGCATTTGTCGTACCCCTGACACACACACACACCACGAATATGGCGGCACCGGCGTGTTCAAATAAGAAAAACACCACACACACACAACACCAGCAAATGAGACAGGCCGTATTTAAATCTCATGACGTTCTAGTAAAAGAAATGAAATAGGAAATAATGGAATGGAATTATCTATGCATCTCTATTTGGCAAATTGGATTTAATCCTTGTGAAACACACAAATTACTCTTTCCCACTTCATAAAAGTAGTTTATTCCGCAAACACACATTAGTGGTATGGTGACAGTCGACAATGTGGTGGTACGAGAAAATATTTGCCCAAAAAAATAAGAGAAAATTCCCAGAATTGCGTTTTCAGATGGTTTGGATCGGTCCGATAAACGTTTGAAATATTCTTTTACAGAACTCACGCACTAAATCAAAAATGCGCACTACAAATCGCCTTTGAAACTTATTTGAGATTGCGACTGCTTCTCAGAGTCAGAAAAACAACTTTGACTGCGTTACCGGGTTCACTTGATGTTTACTTGCATTCCAAACTGTCATTGCGTTGATGCACAAAACAAATCCACAATGCACTATTGTTTCTATGTAAACTGTAGTCGGTCGCACCAATAAAACAAGGAAAAGAAAGCACTGTAAACCGTCCGCAAAAACACCACCTGGCACCACAGGTCCGGGAAATACTTCCCTTCTGTGACTTCCGCCGCGCAAAGAACATTTCCACAAACTTCCTCGATTCACAAACACAAAATTAAATCAAATTGTCAAGTTGCATCCAAAATTGGAACCCATGTATCCACTGAACTTCCCGAATAACTGTCATTTCCTATTTTTAAATTAGAAGTGCACGTAATTTCCTATAAGACGCTCAAAAGCATTTCTTTCATCTCATGGTAAAGTTCAAACGCATTTTTTTACGGGGTTAAAACCCCTCTCGGGGAAAAAAGAAGTTTGTAGGCAGGCAAAGAGCAAAGAAAAAAAAAAACCGCGAAGGAAATAGAAGTACATGGGTGTATTATGCCGTATATGTAACAAAATGGCGGTCGTGTAAACAACCAACCATGTTTCACACCCAAATAGAAGTAGACGAACAGCACGGACGGACGAATAAAGAATTTCATTAAAATACAAGAAAAAGAATCACAAGTTCGAGAATCGGTTGGTTTGATTTGACCGGGGGTGGCGGAGGAGAACACCGCATGTACGGGATTTTGTACAGTGAACTCCTTTCATGATGAATTTCACACAGAGGGCAGGTTGGCTGGCTGGCTGGCGGCAGGCAACGGCGAGCAAAACGGAAAAAACCCCTCACACAAATTAATCCAAAAAGGCAAAAGGCGTCGGCAAAATCTCGTCTCGAGAAGAGCACAGAATTTTACAACAAACAGAACAAACAATTGCATTTCCATTTCCATTAAAAGATTTTCGCAAAATTCCAACAAGAACAAATACGCACCGAATTTTCTCATTTTCTTTTTTTCTTCTTCATTTTCTTTACAACTTCGAGTAGTAGTAATCCACTGAACATTGTAAAAAAAATCCTGCTCGGCCACGGCGTTTTTTTCCTTCTCCAGATTTTTACGAGTAAAAGTTCAACTTCCTCCTTATTTATTTAGGAATTGTGGCACTAAAAACTTTTCCGCGCAATTCACTAAACATTTAGCAGTAGTAGGCTTAGAGAGAACCGCAGCGAAAACCCCGCCGCCGTACTTCCACCGTCAAGAAGAACGCACCAAGTTAAACTGACTTCTTCCGTCTCTTCTCGTGTGTACTTTTGCGCACACATTATTCTACCTCACCACCACCTTTTGCCTTGTGTGGTGTGTTACCCCAAGCTCACACAATCCTACCTCCAACACCACTACTTATCCGATGCAATCAACGACCTCGCTATCGCTTCACTACGCATCGAGACCCGGCTACAAGAAATTCCCCCACTAACCACTCTCTCTCTCTTCACACCACCCCACTTGCCCGCATGCATACACACGCCAAACAAATTCATTGCCAACCAAAAGAGGCGTTTGGTCGTTTGGTTGGTCTCTTCCTTTCAGAGTCGGGGAAAAAATTTCTAGTATTGCCATATGAGAAAAATTATAGTTTGGATGTGTTATGTGAGTGGTAATGTGAATGGGTGTGTGTATGTTATGCGGCGACAGCGCAACGATACGTATGTAGGATAAAAAAGCAAATGGTGGATTGGTAAACTGGAGGAGATATGAGGAAAATGCCGATGCCACTCCAATGATAATGTGAAGGAATATTTCTGGGAAGGAAAAAAACATCCGTGTACTGTACCACAAACAACTGGATAATGTAGAAAAGAAAGAGAAACTCTTGAAAGAAATATAAGAAGGATACATAATAAAATATAAATGGCAGAGACTGAGGCTAAGATCCTTTCGATTCGAAGAAATTCTCTGATTCAGTTTTGTCTAGTCGAAGCCTGTTGGTGAGAATTTTTCTTCTTCTCAAAGACGATTTTTGTTTGTTGGTGAAGCCAGAATATGAGAATTTTTTCAAAATTCGAATATAGCTTTTTGAGTTATTTTAAATTTAAAAGAATTATTTACAAAATGTTTTGTATAATCAGTGATGTTTTTCTGTTGAAAATAAACAAAAAGAAAAGTGATTACCAGGTTTTAAAAAACATAAATGTGATAAAATTCCCTACACAATCGTAAACAGTTTTAGAAAATTATATTAAAAAAAACACCAGCAAAATTGCAAAGCCTTTGTTTACAAGTTTCGATTATCAAAAACCATCAAAAATTGAAGAAGTTTGTGATTTCATCAATCTAAAAAATCCAAAAGGTATTTTCAAAAATGTGGGTGCAATCGTTTATTATTGAATCCGTTCGGTGCAGAGACGGAAAAGCTTCTAAAAGCCTTTTTTCTCAGAAAATCTTAGCGAATATATTTGAGATTTTCAAAATCTTATCACAGTTATACCTTTAATAATATTAATTTTTCCAAACAAAATATTAAATTCAATCTGCAAAGAATTGTTTGCGTGATTATTCTGACACCTTTATTGAGAAGAAAATATTGATATCAAAGGATATTGAAATGAGATTTTGCAAATCATGTAAAACTTTCTTAGGATTTTCTGAGGAAAGTAAGCTTTTTGTTTTGTCTCCGTTCCAAACGAGTGCAATTAATAGACCTCTGGATTATTTCTTTTAAGCATCATAAACTTAGTTTAAATGTCATTTCAGATGAACGTGATCACGAAAACAAGGAGTTGAGTTTAAGTGGTATTGAAGAAAACAATGTCAATTTCATCCTCTTTTATGTGAAGTGCACATTTTATAGGCAATTTTGATAGCTACCTACAGTATGAATGTTGAAATTTACTAGAACACGAACATTTCAAATCCAAAGGCATCTAAAGTTTAATCAGAATAAGTTACTATGTTTTATAGTTGCCAGCATTATCTATTTACTGAAAGGTTGTAGAATTCCATCCCAATACCAGTCACAAGAAGTATTACTCCTTTTTTCAAAACCTTTATAACAGGGATCATAAACTGGCCACCCGTTTCACATCTAACCCGCAGCCTTAATGATTTCTTTTCTTTTAACATATTGGGGGAATATAATATATATCCAGTAAATCGGCTCTTTCTTTCGTTTGCGTTTGTGACCAATGTTCTACAACAAGGTTGGGCAAAGCACAGCTTGGGTACTATATGAAGGCCGCAATCAAGTGCCCTCTCTTTCCATAAAATTCTGCAGTAATGTACGGATTGTAATAGAGACCCCTTTGCAGAAGTCTGTATGGCTCTAAGTCAGTACAGTTTACCCACCCGTGCTCTATGTATACTAAAAAAAGGTCTCATTCTCGCGGGAAATTAGCCATTAAATTAGGCAAATAATAAGTCAGATCACTCAGAATCCTATCCTTTCGCCATCCTACAGGCATAAATCCTAGTATTACTTTTTTATCATAAAGGATGTTGTAAACCTCTATTTCATTCGGCATTAACTAAAAATAATCTTCAACAGGCGGGCAATATACCTTAGCCCATAGTGCCCTGTAAAAGCGAATCCTCAATTCACCTTTTCATAGTGCAGAAAATAGGCGATTGGCGATTTCTATAAAAAGTTTAGACTGTTTGACTTTCAGAATTTCATTCAACTCCGACAATTTCTTATTAGGAATTAATGTAAATGGACGCTAAACACGGCTCCAGCTACTCCAGAATTGGGCAGAGAAAAAAAAACAAAAAAAAGTCACGTAATAAAAGGGCTACTGAAGTTCCTTATTACAATGGATGTAATAATCAAAAGTGAAACGACTGTTCAGCTAGGCTCCACATGTTCTTGGTTTTGTCTACTTTCGTTGGGATATAATCAACAATAGTTTACCTGAATAAGGTGAGGATACAACATTAAAAATCTTGGCATCATCAAAATAACAAAGAATATTGGATTGAGTTATGATATTAAAGTACATCATTAATGCAAATAATAAATAAAAGAGGACTAACTATGCGATATAAAACAAATATGAAGGAGAAGGGGTGATTTCTAAAAAAAAGAGGTTGTTTATCTGGATCAGAAATGCTAAGGAGCATTTCCAGATCTGAGGAAAACGGCTCGTGTCCAAACGTTCCCAGTAACAGTCTAATCATGCCTAGGACTTGCCAATTACTGCCGTAAATTTGTACCTGACCTCTCCAAAATAGTGCGTCACAAACATGCCTTGGATATAAAATTTACTTGTACAGAGAATAATAATAACTCGTTCTCTTTTAATTGACTCCGACTTCACTAAACTTTTCAATTTCACTACGAATGCCAGCAGTAAGGAGCTAAGAGCCATCCTCTCCCAAGGAGAAGTGGATAAGGACCAGCCCATTGCATATGCCAGCCGAACACTAAAGAAAGTTGAGCGTAACTACTCCACAATAAGGACAGTTATTGGCCATTGTCTGGGCTATCCAAAACTTCCGGTGTTATCTTTAAGACGACAAGCTCCCGGTTTACACCGATCATAAACCTCTCAAAGGGGTCTTTAATGTGAAAGACCCCATTTCCCGGTTGGAGAGATTTCACCAACAGCTTTACGAATTCGAGTACACTATCGACAAATGTTCCGCATTCCACGCAGTCCAAGACCAAGATAGTCAAAATCAACACGGTAAAGGCTAAGTACACCACTCTCTGGACTCAGATACAAAATCGGGCGCTGACGCCGAGAATTTTAGTCACCCTCAAACACAGGTGCCAATGGTTATCATGGATAGGCCATAGAAACCCTTCGACAAATTCTATTTAGGCATTAGTCGATCCTGCACAGCAGCGTAAATCTTCTTCGACGAAATAGTCACGTGCAGGCAGTTCCCATAAAGATGGAGAAATCTGCTTAGAATACGATAAATGAAACATTTTCCTCAAAGGTGTAGTCAGGGTCAAAGGTGGCAACTTATATCTTAGTTCTGCAGTGGTGTCACAATCGTAGACGATTTCTTATCCTCCACTAAACAAAATCTGCATCAGGCGTCCATAGAAACCACCTACTTGATTAGACGAATAAGAAGTTTGGCATTCGTTATTTTTAATTGAGATCCTATAAAGAGTTTGGACTACCTAACAATACTTAAAATTTTATCTCACTCCAATTATTCACTAATTACTCTATCCCAGCTTCATTTGCAAATGAGATCCTCAAAGTGGCATACAGCTAAGCCAAAGACTAGTCCCGCCCTCTTCTTACCATCACATCAAATCAGCCATTTTATTTTATTTATTTATTTATTTTATATTACTATAATATTATAAAATACAAAAACTAAGAAAAGACTCCAATAGATCGTTTATAACAATTAACACGTGAATGGAGAAAGAATCGTTCCCTGATGTCTGTAGAAAGGGTATGGATTCTGAACCATTGACAACTACTGTAAGCAACCTACCCTTTTTGTAGGCAGTTGAACCAACTAACATTATCACTGAAGCCTATTCATTGCCATTTTATCAAGAATTATTTTTCGTTGAATTTTATCAAAGGCTTTAGAAAAATCTGTGTAGACAGAGTCCACTTGCTTGCCTCCATTAAGTACACAAGGCAGGACATCGGAAAAAAGAACTAAATTCATCGTAATTAATCGGCCAAGGAAGAAATCATGTTCATTCAACAGTAAGTCGCCGACATTATGGAAAAAGTTGGTTATATATAAATTTTTATTATTTAATGAGTTTTTTTTTAAATGTACGTTTTGTAGAATAGAGACCAGACGCAGGTAGCGTACTGCAAAACAGGACCCTCGATCAATCCAAGCGAAGAACTCAAGTAAATCTGAACATCATCAACATATAGATGAATACCGACGTACTTTTACTTTACACAATCAACGATGTCGTTTATATAGATACTAAATAAATAAAAATGAGCATAAAAGGGATCCTTGGCGAACTCCAGATTTAACGCACAAAGGCTGCGACGAAAGCACACCAAGTGCATTGCATACTTTGCGTCCTAGTGTACAAGTAGTCACTGGTTAGTTTATAAGATTTTCTACTAAAATATGAAATTTGAAACAAGTTTACTGCAGAGTGAACTGCGGCATTAAAAGCTTTAAAGAAATATAGCAATGTTAAAACTGGAAACCTGTCCAAACAATGCGATGTCGTCACGACTATAGGTTGGCTACGATAGATTACGATGGGAACTAGACTGAAAGTTATTCAATAAATTTGTAGAAACTATATGTATAATGATTTCATATGAGAGCCTCGAAAACTTTCAGTAGAAAGGAAAGGATACTAATGGGACGAAAGTCTTCAGAGGTCGCAGCGCCACACCGGGATCATATGTCCTACTTTGTGGATGGAAAAGTACAAGATATTAGGCAAGCAAGGAAACAAGATAGATCTACACTGAAACTTGCAATGAGTCAAGTTCCAATTCCATCAGAACATTAGAAGAAGGATATTTGCATGTTCTAGAGGCAGTTTCATCTCTTTTTCAATTTTACCTCTCATCAGTAATGAGAATACGTACTCATTAGAAAATGTACTAGCTACAAATTTCGTTTCAAATTCGTATTTCCCGTCTAGTATGCAGGTCCCACCAACTCCCTTCTCGATAATATTAACCAAGGATCACGTCATTTCCATACGGATGAAGTTTATAAAGTATTGATGAACCTTACCGTGTCTATTGCCATCAAATCTGATGGTATCTCGCCCCAGCTTTTAAAATCCTACGCCTTTTTCTAAGCTAAACCTATAGGCAAAATGTTTTATGTATCTTATCCAAAAGATACCTATGGAAGCTTCCTCATATTCCCCATATCTAATCAGTTCTCACAGATAGGCAAACAATCCTTCTAACTATAGACCAATAGCGATCACGGATCTCTTGAAATTATAGTTCACTCGCAATAGTTTTCTTTTTCGGAATGTCAGCCAACCCGGACTTACACAAATTTTCCATTGATCCTGGCCGCAATTGACTAATCCTAATAGAATATTCAAATTTCCATAAGATTCTTTCATATATGCAGTTACTGCAACAACAAGAGATGAATATAAAAAAACTACCTTTAAGATAAATTTCAATTAATTATCTACATCTGAACAATGTTTCCTTTTCAAATCTCCTATCAAGGTCGTTAGTTAAAATGCAGGGTCTGTATTACTAAAAATTGCTACTGCCTTATTCTCACTTTCACACTACCTTTGATGGAAGTATTAATCAAGAACAATTTTCATTATAAGGACCCGTTTTTTTTTAGCAAATTTCAAATTAGGATATTGAATATTTTGATTTTGAAGAAAATCTCTTTACTCCAGTTCCA
>QYTT01083627.1:16649-28861 GCA_006980735.1 Dasypogon diadema
CCTTCCTTAGAAGTTCATCAGCTGCCTCAGTTTGCGATAGGTCACTGTAACTTGGGACCTAGCAAAAAGTGACACAGACACTGAAACAGTCTTCTAAGGCCAAGAGATTTTCACAAAAGCGCTGAACCAAGCGCGACTTAATCATATTTGTGTCAGGTGCTTAACTGACAATGTAGATCCCGATATTCACATCACATGGCATTATATGTCAATACTGCAGGCAATATTGTAGACATTTAAGCCTGTTGCAATTCAAAATAATTTCAAAATTGTGTGTATCAATACGTTTAGGGTGAAAAAAATTCAGTCGTATGTGAAATTGTCGAGTTTTGCTCATCAGGCGGACAAGTTCAAAGTCCGAAAGTTACTTATGTAACATATGAAAGTTCTGAATCACTTTTCTGTATTTTATTGGTCACATTTTGAGTTTTTGTTTCCATACATTTTGAACAAATCTCTCACAAGAATACTGGTTTTTCTCTTTGCTACAAATTGTGAAAAATTTTCTCCAATTAAATGAAAGAATTTTTCAAATTATGCACCTTTTACTCCTACTCCCTTTTGTTTAAATGTGCAAAACATATTTGCAATAAATTTGTGATCACTAAAGAGGTAAAAAAAATAACAAAATTTTAAAGAAAACAGTTTTGCTTTGTTTATGTTCCTTTTTCCTGGAAAATTTGTACAAAAAATTAATTTCTCCACTTTCTTCTACAACATACCGTGGAATGTTAACTTTTTCTGGTAATATAAATCCTTTTTAAATTGAAAATTCGCTTTTTCATCAGCAGAAAAACAATCATGCTTTAAAAGCACGAGGTAATAGTATGACGTCAACAAATTTCCCCTGAAATTATGAGTAATGAAAGTTTAAAGAGAAAATTATCGGGGTAATTTCTAAAGAACTGAATAGATCTATAATTGAAAAAACTTCTATTTACCAGAAGAGTCAGCAATTATTTATTTTTTATTACAATTTTTTACCCTTATTATCGCTCCCCGTGCTTGTAGCAACAAATAACGACCCAGTGGAAGTTCCTACTCTCCCCAAATCCGTCTTAACTGCTGTGTTTCAAGTCTCCCAAATAAAAATTCAATCCTTATCCTGAAATTGTGTTAAAAATTCAAAATTCCTAAAAAGGACTTTTTCCCCCCGACGACACCTCATCTAAAAATCCGGGTAAATTTCCGTGAGGAATTTCGCATCGGGTATCCCCAAAAAACTTTTCATATACTCGATTCCCCACACCACCCCAACCCCACCTCACACACATCGACACTGTGCTTTTCACTGTGTATCAGCCAGAGTGGCCAGAGAGATCGATGAACATCTCTCAAACGTTCGTGTACCACTTCTTTTACATGTGTGCCCCCACAAAGCATTCGGATAGCGTGCAGATAAGATTCATGTGTGGCACTCCTAGCGTAGCCGTAGAAGCCGCGTAGCGTAAGCGTACACACCACTCACACACCAACACACCCATCCAAAGTTCTACGGCATACGTTTCCATTCAATAATGAATTCCAAAATTTGCAGGGCGCGCGAGAATATGAATGTCAAGAGACGTGTGGTGTGACAGAGACGCCACCACTGTCCCGGACTATGGCTTTCTCCGTCCGACGCATTGGCCCCAAGCATTTTCTATTTGCTCAACGAATTTAACCACCACTGGAACCGAATCGATACGGTAGCGGCGCAGCTAGAGCCAGAGTCGCGGGAGCTAGTAAGCCACCAAATGAGAGCAATATTGTAACTAATATTTTATGAATGAATTTTTGGCGAAAGGAAATCATCGCACCAAACGAAAAAAAGCCGTGACACCAACGAGACGAAAGCCCAAATCAAGAGATTTCCGGCTGTGGACTTGGGCTTGGCTGCTGGCTCGTTCTTATTAGATAATTTCTGCGGTCTTTCTATTTCTGCTCGGCACCACTCCGCTCTGCCGGAGGATTTGCGGTTGTTTAACTTGCGACAACGCCGCCAACGATGGATTCTTCAAATTTCATTTGCTTGGTAACAACAAAGCATCAGCAGAAAGGGTGTGATAATTCTAGTCGCTGACGTGAGAGAGACGCGTGATTCTATCGTGGGGCTCTGTGGCAGTAGACGCCGCTGCTCGCCTGCTCGACGCTTGGCCGTTCGTTGTGCTGTTGCTGATGATGACATGGATACACGAACGATGATTTTCTTATGACTGCACAAGTAGTAAGGCACAGTTCGCATTGACATAGAACGTCTTACACCAAAATTAGAGGGAAATGGCCGGCCACCGGGTCGATGTGTACACCGCTTTAAAAATAGCCGAATGATTTCATATTGGTTTAAATGAAAGTCTGATGAGAAGAAAAAAAAAAACACGAAAAAAGGAAAGCGTGTGAATCTATAGATATTTCGTCGAAAAAGAATCTCGTGTGAAAATCTCCAAAATTCATGTCACATGTCAAGTCAAGGCGTGAGAGAGGAGAGGTGACGCTGCTGATGTGTAATTTGTACACAGGGACTTTTGTGAATGAGGGAGGGTGGCCATTTTTTCACCAAAAGTAATGCGAAAAAGTACATTTTCCCCATTGCCAAGAGGGAGCTGAAAGGTGGTTGGAGTCCGCACAAATACCCAAAGGGAGAAAAGAGAGAAGAGATCGCGATCTTAAAAGATAAAAGGCGATTTTTTTCCAAATAAACTGAAATCACTACTACTGCCGCACATTCATTTCTAATTTCCGCGAAACGAACACACTCTTCGCCCGGAGTTGGCAATGTGCAGCCAAATGCCAACGAAATACCAATGGGACGGGTGTGTTCGTGTACCAGCAGCATTGCTGGCAGCACGCCACATACCACCAGAGAACCGACGCTCATGTGTGCTGCCTGCTGCTCTGCTCCTCTACAAGAGTTCCCAATAAAACAACACAAATTAAGCCCGCATCAATGCTTGTAGTAAGAAACTTTCATTGTGGGATGATTTGCAAGTATTTTTCTCGCGCAATAAATGGAATGTGGGATTTAATGAGTGAACGAGACAAACATTTGATCTTGCTAGTTGATTGGTTTCGGACTGAAATGAGAGTGCACCGCCTACAAAATAATGAAGTAAAATGCCATATTGAAAGGAAATAAAAAATTATCCTGAAAGGAACCGGAAAATTGTCGTTATATGGGGTTGACGGAAAGTGTTGTGAAAATGAAGCAGATTTTCGAAAAATCATACACGAAACAGAGATACATAGTACCAAATGCATACAGAATCCTCTACGAATTTCGGGTGAAAAAAACGTGACATCACTTCCTGAATTGCGCGCCAAAAAACTTGCTTCAAATTCCATCCAAAATTCTTCTGCCCATTCATCTCCAAATCCTAATTATTCCCCACGGCGGGAGATAAAAAATCGTCTGCAGTCTTTTTTTTTACTCAATACATATTTTTTTCTAATAGTATCGGCAAAAATAAACAGGGATAAAGCCATGGAAAAAAGTAGTCAAGATAAAAAAAAAGACAAATTTCTCAGAAGGACCGAATCGTTAACGTTTTTTCTTTTGTCATATTATCGCCCACTTTTCAAGCAAGCAGTTGAGATTTTTGTGGGAAATTTGCTCCTTGTTAAAAATATGTTTCCTGTAAATTTATCGTTGCATGATTTAAGGATTAACATTTTTTCTCAATAACAAGAAAACACCCACGAAGTGTGTGCAGAAGAAAAAAAAATCTGCACGTAAACTGAGAAATTTACATCATTTTCTTACACGAAAAAGGATTTATACAAAAAAAAATCCTTTCAATAAAATTGTGAAAAATTCGTGTAAACATTTCCTAATTTTAAAAGTAAACAAAAAACTTCAATACTTGGAAGAAAAGTGCAAAATACTTCGAAAAATTCAAACCCCGTAAAAATGGCGGACGGATGAAGAATTTCACGTTTCTCGATGTCATCATAAAGAAGAGAAACTCTGAACCGCGCCGCGCCGCAGCGATCGCGAAAACGTGCGACGTGATAAATTTTTTTCTCAATGGTGTTGTGTGTTGCTGTTATTGGTGGTGCTGCTGCTGGTGCTGTTGCTATTGCCGTTGTTGTTGTTGTTGCTTCCTCTGGGGCTAGTGTGCCCAAGAATTATGATCCATGGGAATTTACACATACCTACATTTTCCGAGACTTTTTTCATATTTATATTGAATAGACTCAAAAATACATAAAGATATTTGTTAATAATTATACAATCTATGATCATCAGTGATGTGACTGCATTTTGAATAAAGAACTGTTCTCGATAGATTGGAGAAAATGTGTTTTCTATCGCGTAAAAAGTAGTCACAACCAGTAACCACATAAATATACCGAAAATTTCATAGTCATTCAAGTTCATTAATCCACTTTAAAAGAGATTATTTAGTTTTTCTCGAAAATATTTGCTTGATTTGGATATAATCACATAAAATAACAAATACTAGTAATAAACTCGACCTAACTTCACACTATTTGTTGCCAAAACACTTCGTAACTTTATCAATCTAAATGTTATCTTGTTTGTCTTTCTATGCTGTCGAATTTATTTTTAAAGGATTGTGCATTACATTTCAATGAAGTTAAAATGCCGAACAAATTTGGCACATCCTTTGTGACGCCGCCGCCACTGATCAATATCAAATTCCAAAAATACCAAATAAGACTCCAAATTCAAAATACTAAATTCAAATTTTTCAATGTGACGAAAAAGGTTAAACTCTAGAAACAAAACAAGAATTCGTGCTTACAGGGTTTGTCCTTAAAGTAATGAGACTGGATCTGGTAAAAGGAATCTATTGATCCGATCGGTACATATTTTTAAAATTCTTCAATAGTCTCCTTGAGCGTTGGTACACAGCTGCCAATGCGATTCCCACGCTGCAAAGGATCCCTGGAAGTCAATTGTCGTAACCTCTCTCAGAGGACTCTCTGACTGCCCATTGGATAGCGGGAACATCTTCGAAAAATGGTGACCTTTCAGGCTTCGCTTGAGCTTTGGGAACAGAAAAAAGTCTGGTAGACTCACATCGGTGCTGTACGGTGGCTGCGACAAGGTTGCAACCCCTATCCGGGTGAGAGCGAAATTTAATCGCATAGCGCTGCGTTTTCTGCCGTGACAAAAACTCAAAAATAGCTTTTGCGCCACCCGTGATCCTCACTGCGTTAAAGCTCGAACGCGATTACAGCCCGGTGTGTATAGCTTAACTTAGACCCCCCACCACAAATCTCCCCACCGGAGAGCGCGCTACTGACGACTGGAGCGCCGTGCGGCGGCCAGTCTCATTACTTTATGAACAAACCCTTTAGAACGAAAAAATCAACCTCTAAAAAGTTATCTGAAGTAAAAGACATGTTAAAAACAACGATTACATGAAATTCTGAAAAGGGAAACTGATATCCGATACCAAAAAAAAAAATAATAATAATAATAAATAAATAAATCCTCGAACACCTTCCAAACAAATTTCTTTAGTGTTAATATTCATCGTTAGGAACGAAATGTGGGCGTTTAATTCGTAAATTTGCCAATCCCGACTCCATTTTGGATAATTGATCATACTCCAGGCATGCCTTCTAAAGCAGGTTCTACACGTACTTATTTGCACGAGATAGTTTGTGCGAGCAAAGGCTGAACTCGCTGTATAGTGTCCATACGACACATGCAGGCAATACTTCGCGCTTGCTGCGAAAATGGGCTTGAACCGCCCATAATTTCAAACACCCCGAGATTTAGCGCAAGTAAATTTTGTGGTTTGCACGATTACTGGATTGACTTTCAAGTAAAATATGTTTAACGACCTTTTTGTTATTTTGCTGAGACTACCGCTATCGAGACAGACATTTGTTTCAAAATATCTAATCGCCACTCAGCGATCCTTTTCACTTATATTTAAAGGAGACTTAATCTTGACAATCTTGCATGTTCAGCCTTACTATCATCAGAACAATATTAAAGTGTAAAAATTATTAGCATATACAAAAACTTGCTTGGATTGGAGACACCTCTATAGCACATTGAATGCCATACAAATAGCATAAAAGCTTTCGTGAGAGATTTACGTGTTAAAATGCATTTGACCTGAGAGAGCTTTTAAATGAGGGTCAACGATGACGGTAATTACTTGGATAAACAGTTTAATTTTTAAGAAATGATTTTTTGATTGAAGAAAAATATCAAACGACAAGCCATTTCATTGCTTTACTCATTCAGACGATGGACCAATACGAAATTCATCTTATGAAATCTCATTACATGAATTCATTGGTTACTGAGATTGTTTCTTCAGTACAAGAAGTTATATCAGTTATAAAGAAGCTTTCGCTGAAAGATGCTACCCATGGTAACTCTAGAGTATTGTATATGATTGAGAGTATTGAAAATGGTATCTGCAGGAGTTTTGATTCAGATGGCAGTATTCCTTAGTATCATAAGCTGAGAAATTTCACATGGAAATTGTATGTCTTATTAAATGTCACATTAATTTAATAGAAGAAATAAATGAACAGGTAGTAAACACAAAATGCAAAAAAGACTCCTCCTTCTGAAGAAACACCCAACACCGACACTGCCTTCATTGAAGAATTCTACTATTTGTTTTATCCTGATCCAGATTATTGCAAATTTTAAAATTAGGTCTGAATTATACAATTTCATGACTTTTTTTTAGATCTCAAAATCACAGACTATTTGTAAATGTATGAATCAGTCTCTGCATAACTTTAATGCGCATAAACCATTGCTGTTCCATGGTTAGATCTTATCTTAGTACATGCCTCATAAACTATTCCTCAATTTTTGTATTAATCGAATTTGCCACAAACATTTCGTCCATTACTCATGTACTGGACAATAAAACACCGGTTAATATCGACTAAATACTAAAATGTTGGGCATTATTATGATTGTGTATTCGATTATAATTCACTCTAGTGTACAAAAGAATACGAAAGAACGAGAAAAGAAACGAAAATCGACGAGAAATGAATGACACAGAAAAGTCGATTGTACACAACAGTCGACAAAAAAACGCATCTTTTTTTCTTTAAAAAATTATAGTATGTTTTCACTTATGATAGATATTGAAAAACAGTAGCAAAAGTAACACAACGCTCGAAACCCACGACAAAATGTCGACAAAGCTTTACTCTCTCTCTTTCTCTCCTCTAATTTTATTTACCAAAATTTACAAAAATATCAATATTGTTCATAATTGAAAGTTTAAACTGAATTCAAAAAATATTATCAGTTACTGAACGAATTATTAACTATATCATAAAATAAATAACACGATTAATAAAATTTACCACCACCCACTACTAATCATTACACTTGCAATACCCTCCTATTTCTGGGGTGGATCTATAGAATAGTTGTATTTACGTGTAAATTTTTTTTACATAACTACTTTATCGTAGTATGTATTTAACTACGCCTATGAGACATCATGTTAATGTCCACCGTAATGAAAGGTTTTCTACATTTTTAAAATATAGAATGTACACTAATATTTTTTTTTGTAACTTTAGGATTATTGTCTTTTTTTCGTTTACCAATATTGATTGGAAATAATGAATGAATGAATGAAATCGACGAATTTCCTTACTAAATGGCGCATATAAGGCCCTGTTATACCATATATCGAAGCAGGACACCTAAGATCATGCAGGGAAGAGATTCTGGCAAGGTCAACAAAGTTGAAATGTAAAATGCTGTATTATATGATTTCTTATAAAACAAAGAGTTCCTTCGATATGCTGATGATTTGGACCGCTGGGCGAAGGTATCAGAGGTGACATTTCCTAGACATGGGTGGCCGTGGCTGACGAAAACCTTGATAGAGGATAAACCATGAAGTTCTTCACATAAATTTCATAAAATCTGGAGGAACTACATAACTGAGTTACATGTCCAGAACGAACAACCCTAAGATACTTAAGGTTGTTCTTGATTCAAACCATAAGAGTAAGGGGAAACTCCCTTACGCGAAAGTGGGGATATGCCTTACATATGGCATATCCTTAACTGGCGAGAGTGTAACCTGTGGGTGAGAATGTAACCTGTGGAGAGACATACAGCCGAACAGATGCCTAAGACCCTGCGATACTACAGACAGACACACGAGTGATCCTATAAGGGTTCGTTTTTTTCATTCGGACGTACGGAACCCTAAAAATCATTGGAATTTGTAGAAAATTGGAATAAAACTTGACGACATCAGCATTGACAACAAGGTGAAAATAAACGATAAACTTTTGTTTGTGATTCCGAATGGAGGATTGTACTTTTCTGAGAAAAACAATCGACATATGTTTTCTTGTGAGTCTTATGAGTTATTCACTTTTCTTTGAGTTTGTAAAACATTTCCGTTTAATTTCATTTCATTTTCTACTATATCCATCCTTATACCACAGAATAGAAACCAAATTCGAAGTCTCATCAGGAACGAGAAATTGTTTTTTGAAAATGAAATCAGATCTCATTATGCACACATCAGTTGATCGTTTGGCTGTTCTTCTCGATATCTCCAGATACTGTCAAGTGATCAAGAACAACAACAACAACAACAACAAAGAGCCTGCGCCCACCTCCACCCACTGCTTCGCAATCTAATAATCGAATGCTTACATCTGGCTGACGTCACAGTGCGATTTGATTGACTACACAGCAGTTGTGAATAAAAAATGTTGGAATATTTTGTTGTTCTTGATGGGATTTCTGATTTGTTCTGTATTCTGTGCTTATACCTTTACAATGCAGTTAGATGACTGAGTCCAAAAAATAACACTCCAACGAACCTTCTTTTAGACGAAAATTAAAATATTTTAAAAGTGTTGTAAAAATATTTTGCAGAGCGGTTATTAAAGCTGTGACGGTTAAATTTAGAGCTTTCGTTTCCAAGAATGTCTTTGATAATTTGGTCACATCTGTGCATATTCTATGCTGATTTAAAAATGGTTTTATTTTCGATTTTAAATAGCCACTTACACTTTAAATGGTATAGTTAGTAACACAAGTGACAGGTGACAAGTTATTAATTTCTGCAAGCTTTCCAATTTTTTTAAACGAAATACACTGTGCGCAAGAACAGGACACAATCAAATAAAACCTCTCAGTAACATTTCAACAACACTAACTCTGTGAAAAATGAAATTACCTACAATTCTACCCAATTAAGTAGGTGTTGACGATCATTCTAATTCGATGACTGGAAAATTTTAAGCAATCACCACGCTTTCATCTTATGATTAATGCAAACTCTCAGCTTTTCCAGGTGAGTGTGGGTGCAGCAGCAGTAGCTGCAGTGGCTGAGGAAAACCACGAATTCGTTAATAATTGTACCACAGCACAGTCCATACTTCATAGTAGTAGTCTACGGCCAACAGATGCGGATCGGATACGCCCGTAGCTATTGAACGAACGTTAGGAAAAATAAATTCGCTACATCGTGTGGAGGTCTCTATTCACGGTTTAGCTTTTTTGCTGGTATCACTTACAAGTTAGTCGGGATAGGCAAGCATCATCGATAGAAGCATAACACCGACACAACACGTATCTTCTGGTTGGGCACAAATTCCATCGTAACTACCACCAACGTTTTACCGTTATGAATTAGCTCGGTGCCATTCATAAAAATATGAGAGGAATTTACACTTCACGTTGTAAAAATTGTACACATGCGGCAAACGGTAATTGCCCTCAAAAGGCTACGCTCTGGGGGCTTCCACCCAGTGGTAAGAAGCAAATACCCCAATAATTTTATGAATTACGTCGCGCTAATCGCAATTATTATTTTTCCTCCCCGAGACAGTCAATAAAAAGGAAAAAAAAAGTCGTAAATAAATAAATCGACCCAGTTTCATTACACCAAACATAATTCACATCGCCAAACAAATAGATATCGCGGCACACAACAATACTCTCTGGCCACCAGTTTAATTCCCACCAATTATTAACTCGATCCGAAAGCAAAAATTCCGAAAAACTAATTTCTTATCGAAGTGAATATCTTTTTAACGATGTCGGTAGGAATAAGGAGTTACGGGCGAAAAATCTACGAAATTGACAGAGAAGCAACGGATGATTAGGCACCACACAACATGTAGGCGCACCGCGTGAAATCTGTAAACAACTTTTTAACGCCACACGGCCACATGCTTTTACGTCGAAAACAAAAGACGAAAACAAAAAATCGAAATTTTCTCATGAAAGTTGTAAGAACACATTCCACACAAAATAAGCCTCGTTCTACACACACCGCCTTGTCGCGTATCGAGTTTACACTGTGCAGTTAATATTAAAATCGTGAAATGCATGTGTTCACACACGAACTCTACATCCGATGGTGGTGCAGCAATGCTTGATGGTGGTTACAATGATGCCAGGGCAATACTCGATGCACACAAAAACAGTGTTTACACATTACTGCAAAAGTGCATTGCCGCCCCACGTATGCAATTGCTTCGCACTCACCATAAACAAGTGAAAATCAGGCATCGGTGTGTGACTGGAGAGTTGTTTGCATGAAGTGGAATGGAATGCAGGACTTAAACAAGAAAGTCCGTCTTTAACCTTTTTTAGAGAGAGATTCTTCTTACGAGAAAAGAATGATGGAATTCAATAAAAATTTAAGCATGGCATATGAAGTTGATGTGACATTTTTCGTTGTATAGCTTATGATGTGGTTGGGGTTCATCAAAAGCATGATTTTGATGACCTCTAGTTTAAGGTTCAGCAAGTTTTAATTGAAAAAAAAAATTATACCAGAAAACTTTTCGGAGAGCTTCTAAATTTGAACAGCTTTCAAAATACTTCAAGATACGGGTATACTTCTCTAGAAATCTAAGATAAAAAACGGTAAACAAGCAACAAAAGCAGCAGGTTCATTTCATCACAATCAGGGGGCCGAATTCAGTTTTTAAATGTTGGTAGCGCAAGTGAGAATCACATTTGTAATAACATATTTCTTTCTTCTTTTAAGTTTAGTAATTTTAAATATCTTACGAGTAGAATTTGAACAAGAAACAATTTACTAAATGCAACTTGCGGTTATGGAACTTCTTAAACAGTTGTGCCAACGTTCGAAACTGGATTTTTACATGGTTGGCAAAATAAATATATTTTAGCAATCAGGTTTCTTAATTTTGCGACAAGTCTCTATCAATTACTCTAAGAAACCTACTATTTACTAGTAATAGTATATCGTGAGGATATTACCGAAAATTTACTGTTTTATTACAATTCATAGCGGTGAATTTTGGAATGGTGAATTGTACGCGATGAATTATGCGTGGTGAATTTTAGGATGGTGAATTGTACACGGTGAATTAAGCAACGGTGATCCTTATTGAGGTCTACAGTTTATGCCACAGCTACTTAGCTATTTTGTTAAATTTCATTCAGGAATCCTTAGACACCGGATATATCGAGTTTTTCGTGTTGCCCTTGATTTGACGAAAGCCATGCATAACTACTCAGAAAATTACACAGAAATTTCCATTTTCGTAACGCCTCTGTGAGAAAAATTAGCATTTTTCTAAGCTGTCAGTTTTAATAAGTTAAAATTGCTTTCTGCTTTAGATTTTCTGCCATTATTCAATGGAATTCCTAAGGGTTCCATTTTCGGTCCTCTCCTATTTTATAAATTTGTTATTAAATTTGACGACAAATTTGTATAGCCTAGTTTTTCCAATTTCAATTATGGCCTGTAGAACATTTTCAGCCTTCAAAGGAGGAAAGAAAACACAGCATGTTATCACAAAAGATAAAAGAGGTAAGATGGTTCAAAGAAGACACCCTCCAAGATTCTGGAGATCCCAGATATTTAATATTCTACTAGTTAAGTAAGTCAGACCTAATCACCTTAGATGTTCGTTTTGGATTGGACAATGATAACCTAGGTTTGCTTATCCTTCTCGATTTTACTGAAGCCCTCTACAAGTGTAGTTCTTGGAGGACTTACTCATCAGTGCTGTTGTGGACTTGGGTGTTTGTCTCGATAGTGACAGAGAATTGTTGTGATAACAGGACCTTAATTTTTGGCAAGGTCTTCGTAGGCTTAGATTGTTTGGCAATGTCTTACTGCCGTAAAATTGAATGAAATTGATAAAGTACCTGTTAATTTCACATCAAAATTGAACACATCAATTTAATAAAGAATTTAGAGATATGATTGGAAGCAACAACCGAAGATACTGAAGTGATGCTAAGGTTTATG
>QYTT01083630.1:0-10664 GCA_006980735.1 Dasypogon diadema
TAAATAAATGTTCAATTAAAACGAGATTATTGAAAGCCACAAACTTTAATTTTACTCGGTCCGTATTTAATTAAAAGCTCACAAATTTGGCACCCTATTTAAAGGGATTCACTCGCTCATCACTCGGATAGGAATATAGTATTGTAAAATTGAATAATCGATGTCAGGCATTTGATACGAAAGTATTCGGATTATGTTCATGATCCACGGTAATTTGCTTAATCATAAATAATTCCAGCACAAATTCTCGGGAAAATTCCAAGAAAACCCTACCAAGAAACGTTAATGAAAACGTTAAACGGAATGTAATTAGGCTAACAAAGGGATATTGTTCAGTTGCCAGAGGGTAGTGGGTGCAACTTTACATTACATTGCAATTTATCCCTTCCAAAGAAATGTATTTTATCTGTTCGGTCTTCTGGAAATTATTTTTTGGTACTTTTCTTATCTGACATGTTATCTAGATATTTTAGTCCACAAAATTTACATTTAAAAAGACTTTCAGGGAAAACGTGATGAAAATTTCGCAAGCTTTTTGCTGCATGAATAAGTTTAATTGGAAAAGCACTGAAGGCATGCTTTCACTTATACTCGTCTTCTAAGATAAATGGAATTTTAGAAAAGTTTGCTAAAAATCAAATTAATTTCTCCATTACTTGCCTGAAATTTCATCTTCTAAGTGCGGTGGCTTTTTAACATCTACTTTGTACTTGCGAGAGCAATTTAGCCATTGCGAACAACTTTTTGGTAGTCTTTAGTCTGGTTTCAATTACATAATATTATAACTAAATTTTAATTGATTTTATTTTATGATATTCACAGAACAGTGAATTGAATTCTGTTCTATTCAATAATGTAAATAAAATTGAAACTTCAAAGGCTTAGTCAAGAAAGCACACCATTTGAGAATTTGTAAGTAGAACAAAATTCCCTTTTACAGTAGTTATACATTTTTTATCTTTTAGAAGCCCCACTCCTTTTTTATATTCATAGTAAGCCCACATGAATGTTTAGAGTGTTTTTGAAGTTACATCTTTTCAATTTTGGGTACTTTGTTTGAAAAAGATGTAATGAAGGACAAAAATTGAATCGTGTTATCAAGGGCGTCCACTTAATTCCGAGAAGTGAACTCATTAGTTCAGTTCTAGGAATTGTTTGAGTTTTTAAATTTCGTATCCTATGGTTATTTTATTTTTACGGGTACTCTACGGAACAGTGGGACTTTCCGAATTCAAGACTTTATCTTCGTATTCGTCTTTTTATAACAAATTGTGACATCAGAAAAGACAAGATGAAAATCTTTCCAAAGAATTGTTGTTATTTTTTACCATTCCAGAGAAGCGATCGGTTTCAAACTCATCTTAACCCATTTTTGAGGCGATACCTTAAAGAGTAATGTCCAAAGATTAGGTACATCTGTTATTCCGATATTAAAGTAATAAGATAAAACGACCAAATTATCCTCAGACCTTCTTTATAAATTATTTATTTTTTCTGTTACCTTCAGTAACAATGGGTTCTAAATATCACTTATAAATATTATTGAGTTTCCCTTCTAGCCCAGAAGGCGCATAATTTACCTATCTCCGCATTAAGCGTTCACACATTTCAAAGAAATGTGTTAAGATTAGGCTCCCCGACAAACATGCAAGATATATAAATGTTAGTAAGGTTAACCAAACAAAAAGATGCTAACAATGTTAAGAAACAAGTAAGTTACAGAAATAAAGAGTCCTACAAAAAGTCGCAAGGCAAGAAAAAGACAACTCTTTAGTACGTTCTTGGGTACATTCAAATCGAAGTGTTCCCCGGCGTGATTAACTGCTAAACACATGCGGTTAATAGGTTCATGCTTACCATAGTTTGTTCTGGAAGAATTAATATGCAAAAGGGGAACACCTCTCAAATTACGGCTATTAGTCCTGAGGCGCACCTTGTCCCGCAGCTCCAGACAATCAATGTTGGAGTTCAATAGCTGGTGAATAAAGACTATATCCGCAACCTTGCGTCGCTTTTCCAAGGAGATCAGGCCAATAAGATTAAGCCGCTCGCGGGAGGATAAAAGGGTCATTCCAAGGAAGGGTCCCTAAGAGAAAATCTGATGAATTTGCGCTGTACAGATTCAATGCGGCCAATGTGAATAGCGTAGAAAGGATTCCACACCTGGGATGCGTATTCAAGTATTGGTCTGACGAAGGAATTATATAAAATCAAAGAAACTTGGAGGCTACAGAACTCCCTGGACCAACGCTTAATGAAACCGAGCATGGAGCTACCTCTAAATACAAAGTAATTAATATGGGAAACAAAGTCAAGTTTCGTATCGAGCTTCACACCAAGGTCATTAACAGATTGCACGCGAGGAATACTTTTTGAAGCAAATCTATAATCATATTTGATAACAGTATGCCTTCGAAAAAACGACATGACCTTACACTTAATTATGTTGAGCTCTAAGTGGTTGTGACCACACCAAGAGAAAAAAGTGTTTAAGTCCTCTTGAAGAGAAGCACAGTCATTAACGTCATCAATGAAGGAGAATATCTTCATATCGTCAGCATAGATTAAAACTCTGGAGTGCTTCAAGAGCTGAACAATGTCGTCAATGGAAAGGACAAAAAATAAGAGGACCAAGATGACTACCTTGAGGCGCGCCAGACGTAGCCTCTATGACCCTAGACCGGGAACCGCGAAAAAGTACCTGATAGCTTCTACCAGAAAGATACGAATGGAACCATCTCAGCAGTAAGGTGGGAAAACCAAGCCTCTACAATCATCATAATGACCGAATGTGACAATTTATCAAAAGCTTTACTGAAGTCCGTATAAATACAATCAGTTTGCATATTATTACTAAAGCCGGTAATTGTATTAGAGGTAAAATCTAATAAGTTAGTGGTAGTAGGTCTACCGGACACAAAGCCATGTTGATTGTTAGAGAGAATATCCTTACACTGTAGGGATATCTGAGAATGAATTATGGACTCTAACAGCTTCGGAATGCAAGACAACTTTGCTATTGGTCTATAATTAGAAATCTCACTCCTATTGCCTTTCTTGTGGATAGGCACAATGAAGGAGGTTTTCCATAGTTTTGGAAAACACCCGTTACTAAAAGATTTCTGAAAAAGGATGCGCAAAGGGACCACCAAAATATCGGAACACGACTTTATCACTGCTGGAGGCACACCATCAGGACCTGAAATGAAATCAAAAGCCAGTCGATTGATATGAGCAACAATAACATCATCAAAGATAAAGGGATATATACCAGCTGCACTCAAATGACTGTCAATGTGTGTGAAGTTATTAACATCCGGCTCGAAGTCAGAAGGATTAAACGCATTCTCGAAAAATGTGGCGAACATATTGCAAATCTCATGTGTGTCATTGCTGGAATGGCCTTCAAAAGTTAGAGATGTAGGGTAATTGTCAACCTTTCTCTTAATATTGACAACGGATATCAATAATGTACTCCTCATAGAGAGCGGTCGATCGTGTCTTGAATTCATTGAAGCACGTAGCAAAGTTATGATGATCCAGAGGATCTCGGGTTCTGAGAAATTTTTTCCAGAGTTTATTATCTTGGTATCCGAGATCAGATTGAGACAATTATCATTAGTTTTTATGTTGAGCATTTCAAAAATCATTCTTTTTCGGTAATTATTTTCAATATTTAATATTTTGAAATTGTTTCAGTGAAAGGAAGGTGGTTTTTCAATTATGTAACCTGTGATACAATTATGTTTTTCTGGACTTTTTTTTAATAATTCCATGCGATATTGTATCTGTGCTTCAGAGAATCGATAATGGCCAGTGACTTTAAAGGCCTTGTTTTGGAAATTGTTCAACGCGGACAATTAATAGAATCCATAGGGTGATTCGGACTCATTCATACTAAAACTTGCATCGACTATAACTGCTCAAAAAAGCCTCCTAAGAGGCAAATTTTTAATTTACTTACCTAAAGGAATCACGCGATATAACTGAATTGGTCTAAATATATACTTCTTAAACTTGTTGAAAATTTGGTTGCGAAAAATTCCGAAGATAAAACGCTTTAAGTAAGTCAGTGTTGAAATTCTCAATAGTAAAAAAGCGTTCAGTTGAATAAAATACTCGAAGTATGAATATTGACAATAAAGTAAGAATATTGACCCAGCTGTAAGAATCACCGGAAATATTCTACGAAATTTCAATTTTCAATTAGTAAATTATTATTTTATTCGAATAGTTTGATTGTATAATGATGGAAAAATTAAACCATTAACTTACTCAAGTAACTTAACTCATGTCTTCTTATTTGATACGCCGTCAAAAACATGTGTGCCTCTAAGTAAAAGATTTAGCCAGAAATTCTTCTTAAGGCAGCAATGTGTTAGCATGACTCTTCTTTGTTAAAAATTTAAATATTTCTCTTTTTCAAAGAAAATACTGACGTTCAAAATGGTACACGGGTTGTTTGGTAATTTTGTAATTCCCAGAAAAGTATTAAGCTCTTAAAACTCAGATTTTCAAATACTTCAGTTCTACAACTCAATTAATTATATGAAAAGCAAACAAAATGCCAATTGGGTTTTCCCTCACCAGAAATAACTTCTAAAGTGAGATTTAATGGGTTCAGCATATTCTTAGTTACATCCTCTTCACATTCACATCAATACCTTTGAATTTTCTAATCCTTTCCTTCTTGTACTGTGAAATTGATGTAGAGTTTTGACAAAGGATTTAACTTACCTTAGAGGTGACAGAGAGATATAATCGGATCAAGAGTCACACTTTAGTTAAAGAACGCTTTCACAGGTATGTGTTCTGTGTGTTACGCAAAATGTCCAAGGGATTATGAATAAGAGTACTTAATTAGTAATATACATTCAAGTATAAAACTTGATAATGCCATATGTTAATTGACTTAAAGGAGAAAAGTAAATGTCGTTATTTGGATGACGCTTTCAAAGCCATTTTAAGGTCAATAAAATTTTGTATAATACTGTATACCTATATAAAATATGTCAACAGAAAATCATACTACATACAGAGTCAGCTATATTATTAAATTAATTTGAAGAGAACTCATTCATGTAGCATGATAACAAACATAAATTACATATTTATTACGTAAGTGCATTACGTGTCACATCAATTTTTTTCAATACAGAAAAGTATTTCTTATTTACATGAATACCTTATATTACGTTTATATAACAAACCTAAACCTGTGTAGAAAATTTTCTTCACACAGGCCAAAAAACTTTTAAAAATTGTTTTCAGGTTAAATGTTACATAACACACGTCGTTGACAACAAAAAAAAAAGTTAAGCGATAAAAGTTAAAAGGTTACTCAAGAATGAGAAATAAGCGGCAGTTTAGTTTACCGCGAGCCTGTCATATTATAATATAATAATATTATATATATACATAACATACAGGGCTTTATACATATTTTTAATTGTACAACTGCCGATTTCACTTGCAAGACTTTAATTCGTACGTGCATGAGCTGCAACCTACTTCATTCTACAGGAATTTTGGATATGAGTTTCTTCAATTCATGCATACAAATGTGAAAGTAATTTACAATGAATTCTAATTTGTATAAATTTTAATTTGGATCAAATCATAAAGAAAAGTATAAAGTAGATTCCACATTCTAAAAACAATCACTGAGTACCCTACCACTGGTGGTGGGGAAATGGGCACTTTTGTAAAAATAATAAAAGTAATAAGGGGTTATTGTGCAAATGCGCAAAGGTTTCCTAGCTATTTCTTTCATTTTCTGTTTCCATCAGTTCCCTGTGGTTCTCACCTACGCAATTACCACTGACAAATCTCAAGACAAAGTAGGATTTTTCTCTCTTGAGCCGCGCTTTTCACATGGTCAACTATCCACAGCGGTGTTGGGAGCAGTTTCTGCCGAAGATTCAAATCTTACCCGGACCGAAACAAGATGTTTTCCCTGAAAAAGCCATTCCAGACAGACAACATAGTTTTTCACGAAGCTCTTGCATAATTATCGGTTCCGTTTTTCTAATTTATATCATACTTTGGGCCTATTCGAAAACGCAGTACTGCGTAACTTATGCAAACTCTACACGTGTGGATAACTGATTTACACTCACAAAATTCCATACTGAGGAAATGATAATTTGGTAATTGTAGGCTGTTCTCAATAGTTAACTAAACGTGTAGTTGTGCATAAGTTATGCAGTACTAAGTTTTCGAATAGGCTCTTTTTCTTATCTTTCCCTTTTATGCGAGAAAATCAGGCCTTGGTGAGGATACCTCTCGATAATCACTGCTTTATTTACTTCTACTCTTTCCTAACTTAATCTTCAGTACTTTCCCTGTGCAATTGCACAGGGAATTTTACTAGTTTCATTAATTGCGCGTTTATAAATGACTCAAAGATCTTAGCCAGGATTGAAGTGATTTTTACTGGTCTATAATAAGAGGGGTCGCTAACCTCCCCCTTTTTAAGAATTGGCGAACATGGGAAAGTTTCCATGACGATGGGAAAATACCTTTTGAATAGAATAAGTGAAAAAATTTTCTCAGAGGTTTAGCCAAGGAAGAGGCGCAGCACTTCAAAAGCAGGGGCGAAATGCCATCATCAGGTCCGGTAGCTTTTGACACATCAAGTTTTGCAAGCACCTTATAAACTTCGCGCATGGTTCTTGACTAAAGTCTCACGGGGGAGTGTTGTGGTTGGCTCTTCCATACATTAAACTAAACAACGAATTGTTGATTCATTAGGTGCATCTCAGACATTGAAACGTCGCCGGTAGGCTTGTTGAATGGCGATAATCGATTGGTGATTTTCAAAATAAAAATGGATAATTTTGGTGCGTTGTAGAGGTTTGTATTTTACCATAGTAAATTCTCCAAGCTCTGGCTACAATTCTTACAAATAAGTGATATTATTACACTGTTACTAGAAAATTACAAATATTTAAAACCTTGGAGTGACTTTTGAGCCACTCTCTACTTTGTATAACATTTCTAGTAGCATACGTATTATTATCGGAGCATTAGCAGTATTGAAACTACATGGTTCGCCTTTTGTAATGTTATATCCAACGAACATTAATTATTTATGTTCGTTGGTTATATCTTTCAACAGTAACCCTTCCTCTATCCGCATCTGTACATCTATCCTGTTAATGTGCCATCGATAAAAAATTCCAATCACATTATCTCCTAAAACTTTACACTATACATTAAAAGATCATGGTCTCTGATACTCCGCAGCTCCTAACCCCTGTGGATCTTCAGCAGCCTAATAGTGGACATATATCAAAGTTGGGTTCATGTTCATTTCACTAAAGAACCGCATCCCGGATACTATGGATTCTGGGCCATGGTGAATCCCGAGATAACTTATATACCATTAGATAGTCCATGCATGACATATCTCGTCATTTTTATGAGCATAATTTTTGGGCGTGCCTAGTCCAGCAAAAGATTAAAATCCGTTGTCTTTTTCCTCAATAAAAATATATCCTAAATAGAGTGCGATGAAAATTCACTACCCCTAATGAGGTTAGCGATAGTGCGATGAATATTCACCACCCCTATAATGGATAGGTTACATAATGCAATTCAAAGGGAGGGTGAGGGGGCGACTGAGAACGTGTGTGGTCTCAAATGAAGGGAGGAAATGACCTCCACACGATGTTGTGATAAAATGTAGCAGTTGCAAGGCGAGTTGGTAAGTGTCTTATATCACACCTGTATTTAAAGCTGGAAACAATTGCAATGTATCTAATTATCGAGGAACTTAAAAGTCTAAGGACATACTTCACAAGTTACTGATAGCAATCTGATAGACAAAATATCTAAAATATAAAAGCAGCTGATAACTTTTTCCCGTTTCACCACTAAAGTTACTCATAAAATACGTGGTAAAAAAATATCTGTTAGATAAGCTAATCATAAGAGCAACATTGCATTTTCGTGCTGGATGCGTTCCAATCCAACTATTCATTCACCAGAACTGTTTCTCGTTATTTTTAAAAACCATATTTGTTTTCGTGTTTTAAGTAAAAAGTTTAAAGAAGTTTTATTGTTGTAGGATTTCTTGTTGTTTGCTGTTTAGTTTTCTTCTTCATCTGCATGTGTCATGTTGTTTACAACCTTCACGTCATCCACGTGTGAAAAACTACGATTTCTTGAATATTATTTTCAGAGATAGGATTTTCTAAGCATTCAAGCTTAACTTCCTGTAAAGACAGATAATCCAGTTTCAGTTGCTCGTATTTTTCTTCTTTGTGTGGTGTGTACTTGTGCCATACATTCCCCCCGGCGTTGATGAGATTTCCATGGTTCTTGGGATAGCCTTATTCATGTTATTTTGATACAATGATAGACTTAAAACCATTAAATTAGACTACGTAAAGTTCGGACAAAATAAATCTAGAAATGCTTTTATGTTCGATTGCAGAGAGAAGTTCAAAAAATATTGAGTATTTGCTACCTCAATGCATTCCTTGAGAAATGTCACAACTCCTTCCAAATGTGCTCAAAAACAATAATAGTAAACATGAAACAATTTGAAATGGAAAGAATTTCAATTTTTTTCTGGAATTTTAATTTTATTTGCAAAAGTAACTAAAGCCCAGATATTAATTCGTTTTATTTCCTATTACTGACATAACGATAATATAAAATGGACGTGCTGTCAATATTTGGGATTTAGTAAAAGTAGTGTAGATTGACTTTACTTCCTTATCTTGCTTGACTATATCCCTAGAGATGTGGAAATCTTCCAGTAAAAATATAAATAATACGAGCTTCGATTCGAAACACACTATATATAAATTAAGTATATATTGGTACTTACACAAGCATTACGTAAACTATTCTGTAGCCTTTGGATAACTAAAGCCCTCTTTATGTTATTTATAATCTTTAAGGGGAAGCCCAGAAAAGCTTCCTCGAATATTCTGCACACTGGAGAGAGATATAGAAATTTCCTTTAGTATTTTGTATTTTATGGACCCATTAATACTCCTATATACTGGAAAATACTTTGCACTCGAGAATTTATTGATTTCACCGTAAGTACATATAGCCCCCGCAAAAAGCTATTGAAAAAACTTCCAAACTCATTAGCATTAAGGGTGGATTAATGTGCACTTGAGACCTAAGTACCTCTTAATTTAACCAATGCAAATGCAATATGTAAATTCAACCTCAGTGCAGTGTACACAAAACCAAATTATCCAAACTAACCAAATCAAGGATAAAAAGTCGATTTCTCTGATATCAATCTCCAATAAAGACAAATTCAATCACTTTTGAACGTGAGACGAATTTTTACAGGAAACAGCAAAGATCAAGAATCCTTTTCCTATGCTCCTCAATTTCCTTGCCATCCACAAGAGCACTTAAATCAATATCAGTATTTCATTCTGGAGAGAGTCTTGTGCAATTTCTAGAAAATTGTTGGTCTTTACAGATAAAATACCATCTTGAACTCAGTCGATGCATCTTATTCGCTCAGAGGATGTGACAAATGTCTCTGGAATGTTAGGAATGAGTCTTGAACGTTGGGCTCAGACGAGGATGAAATGGACGCATAGAGATGTCAGCATACACGATTATGATGAATATCCGTGATGTGGTCGATAAAGTGTTTGAAAAGGAACCCTGCATCTAATAACTTTAAAAGTCTGTGTTTTTATTTCAATGAATTTATAAGCACTTTAAATCTCAGTCAGAGATCCTAGAAAATTGGAACTTTAAGAGTTGTGCGACTCTTTATCGTCTTCATTCATTTGAATAATAGAAAATCTGAGTTTGCATGCAAATCAATTCAGCTCACATCCTTTTTCATCCCTTTCTTAGCAAATCCATCTTAAATAAAACGAGATGAAATTTCAATTCGTTCTGATGAGATGCTAATAGATTCATTCTTATGCAAAATGAGACAGTATTATTGAAATATAATAAAAATAATTGTGACATTGTGTACAAAGACGTATGCTTGGTAATTGGTGGTCGCAAATGAAACGTGCACGCCCCGGTAGCCGAATTCTACAGATTTGCTCTTCTATAGTAGCGCGAATTAAGTCAACCGAGAAACCATTGATGAAAAAAATAAATAAAACCACCAAAAACTTAGGAATTTAACTTTATTCGATTAATTCTATCTACACCGGTTAAAATCTACTTGAGGACTCCTCGACTCTTGACAATGTCGCTTTCTTTATGCCTCGTATGCTGATTGAGCATTTTACATTTATTTGTTTACACGTTTTACATTTTTCAGAAAGAATTCCAACAAATTTAATGTTACATGAATATTTCTAAGAATTTTGTTTGACCGAAATATTGAAATTACAATTTTGATGGTTTTACAATTTTAATGAATGATCATGAATGTTGCTTGTGTTCATAGCCTCTGGTTTAGGAAGGTTCGGACGGGTGGACAGATTTGACGTACAAGAAATTGATTTCTGAAATTGTGTTGGCTACCGTTGCTAGACATTGAATAGCTTCCTTAATAGAAAATTATGTGGCTACCTTTGCTGGAAATTGTATGTTTGTCCAAACGCCTAAAGGCCAATTTACATAGCAGCAACATGTTTTTTTATTGAAAACCTGAACGAGATGGTTTTATTGATTGATGATATGTGTAAAAAAAGGACAAAGAATGAAGGGGA